>VMDO01006178.1:0-103217 GCA_007922755.1 Pedetes capensis | reverse complement strand
TTATCATTTGATTCCAGCTCTGCCTGGGCACATGGCAGTCACCCAGAAGTATGTGGTGAGAGCCCTTTAAGTTATAGGTTCAAGAATGTAAAAGATTTTTTCTCTAGTTCTTATGCTAATTTTTCATTTCTCTTTAAAACAATTTGTTGAAGTGGTTCAGCTGGTTGTCACTAGCCTGAGAATAGGAAGGCAATGCTAAGTCTACTTTTTAAAAGAGTCTGGCAGACAGGCTGAGAGCATAGCTCAGTTTTATGGTGCCTGGTTAGCATGCACAAGACCCTGGGTTTAATCTCTAGCACTGTAAAAGAAAAAAAGCAAAATACAACACAAAAACCAAAAAACAAAAGAAGAGTCTTATGAGTAGACAAATGCTGGCCTCATGTAACATTGGCTCAGGCTCTTTCAGCTAGAAATGCACCAGCTTACATCTTTATTTGTATCCTCCAGGATTCTGGGAGGGTCTGTCAGTTTTCCATTGGCATTTTCATGACTTCTAAATTAAATACTATTTCCATTGAATTGCCCTGGGCTCCATCTTCACGACTATACCATCTGGATCTTTCCAGATAGCCTGTCATGGGAATGATTAATAGTCTTCTTTCCTTCTCTCCTTCCTACTTTCCTTCCTTCCTTCCTTCCTTCCTTCCACCCGCCCTTCCTTCCTTCTTTCCTTCCTCCCTCCTTTCCTCCCCCCCTTTTTATTGTTTTCCCCTCTCCTCTCCTTTCTCTACCTCTCCCTCCCCCTTCCTCTCCCCCTCTCCTGTGTCTCTAATGTGACAGAAGTTGTCACATTAGAACTCAAGATCTTCCTGCCTCAACCTCCTGAGCACTGGGATTATAGGTGTGTGCCACCATGCCCAGCATGGCTTTTGCTCTTAGCTCAGATTTGGATTTAGGCTATAGCTGTTGGGACTGGGATTGGTGCCTTGGGGTGTACCACCCACATGACTCAGTAACACTGGTAGCCATGCATTGAAGCACAGAGCACAGGCCATCTGATAGGTCAACTTCCTCTCTGCCAACATGATTTGGTGCTTTCTTCACAAGTTTCTAGAACCGTTTCCAAACTTTGTATGTGAGCCTTTTGATAAATGACAGTCTGTTGCCAGGGCATAATGCTTAAACTAGTTGAGTGGCATAGGAGTAGTATGGTTTCTTTCTGAGATGTGGGATGAACAGTCCCTTAAAACTATACACAAAAACACAAGACACTAAAATACTTCAGGCTGCTGCTAAATAATTGATGAGATTTTGTTTGTACACTTGCCTATGTGTTTCTTCGTATGTATTTAAAGGAGCCTTCCTTGTGTGCCAGGCAGCATCAAAACCCTGGGGACATGGTGAGAAATGTGAGTGGCCTGGCTCCATCTCTCATGGAGCTTACTTTCTAGAAGCTTGTGGGTAGAAAACAAAAAGAAAACATATAAGTTATTTAGGCAAAGAAAATCAAATATAAGATCAGGTATCTAGTGGCTCACTGGATGCCTGTTGTAGAGAGATAGTCAAGAAGGGACATTTTTGTACTGGGGACTGAACCTGGGACCTTGCACATGCTAGGCAAGCACTCTCCTGCTGAACTACATCCTCACCCCACAAGTTTATTTTATTTTATTTTATTTTAAATTCTTTTTGTGTTGGAAAATCTTAAGCACATGCATACATAGACTGATACAGCAGACTCCATGGACCCACCGCCCATCCTCAACAGGCTGCAACTCATAGCCGATCCTGTTTTATCTATACAACCTCCAAATTTGCTTTCCTCATACTGAATTATTTTGAAACAAATCCCACCTATATCATTTCATCCACAAATATTTCAGTTTGTATCTCTTTTTAACATGACTACAAAATCATTATCTGGCTCCCAAAAATTCTAAGTCAAGAAAATCACCAAATATGGAGTAGATATTGAGAATTCCCCAATTTGTGGGCTCTTAGAAAAAAGTTGTTGTTGTTGTTCTTGTTAGGTGCTATTGAGCTGGTATCCAACTCATAGCAACCGTACGTACCGCAGGCAAAACAGTTTTGTTAGTGCTCCTCTGCTATTCATAGGGTTTTCAGTGGCAGATTTGTTAGTGCTCCTCTGCTATTCATAGGGTTTTCAATGGCAGATTGGTTTTGGGAGTGGGTTGCCAGGTCCTTCTCCCAAGACGATAGCACCTGGTGTTCCCAGGTGGTCTCCCATTCAAGTACTAACAGGTCCGACCCTGCTTAGCTTCTGAGATCTGACGGGATCGGATGCCACAGTGGTACAGCTGCAGGAAAAAAAAAAGTAGGTTTGTTTAAGTCGACATGCATATGTGGTCTTTATATTTCCATTAATTGCTATGTCTCTAAAAATCTCTTTTTATCTGTAGGCTCCCCTGCTGACCTCCCCCGATTTGCAATTTCTGTTGAAGAAACTGATTCATGTATCTGGCAGGATTTCCTGTGGTTTGCATCTTGATGATAGAATCCTTGTGTTGTTGTCTAAGCTAATTCTTCTGTCCCTTGTACTGCCTGTGGACTTGGTGGTCACACCTAGAGACTGGGTCTGATGTGGGGGGGCGAGTTGGACATTTTTCTCTAAGGCTGCTTTGTGTGTGGCTCTGTGTCTTACCAGGACACTCACAGCAGCTGATTGACTCTTTTGTGATGTTAGCAGCCATTGAACATCGTTGCCCAGATCTCCTGTTCCATCTGGAATTGGCAAAATGGTGACATTCTCATTCTATCACCCCTCCACTTATTAGTGGGGCTACTCCTATCAAGGGAAAGTGGTCCTCACTGGTTAGCTGGAATCCTGCAGAATTAAGTGAAATGCTTCCTTTGCCTCCATTTAGGTGGTGGTATTTAGGCTGAGACCTGACTTGACCATGTGAAGGAAGGCTGAGGGCCCAGCTGGTGCACAGGCCCTGAGGCAGAAGGAAGGTCTGCACAGCTAGCATGTGCTGGGGAGGGGCAGAGTAGGTGGCACAGATGACCAGCCCCACCTTTGAAAGCAGAGTTCTGAGTCTGGGGCATGAGTGCTGTGGGAAACCCCTGGAGGGGTTTAGAAGTAGCCTAGCACGGACAGACTTGTCTTCAGGGTGCACAGTTAAGCATTTCACACATAACTTTGCTGTTCGTGGAGCTTACAGTCTGAGGGAGCAGAGGATGCGGAGCTGTGGACTTTTCTATTGGACATTTTGGGTTTTACTTATTTTATTCTGATGTATTTTGAGACAGGGTCTGGCTGTGTAGACCAGGCAGACCTTGAACTTAGGATCGTCCTGCTCTAGTCTCCCTACTGCTGGGATTACAGGCCTGTACCACAACACTCATCTTTGGTTCTAGCATCTTTTGCATGTCGGTAAGTTGCCTGTTGTAGATAGGCTCCTTTCCTGCCATGAGCCAGGCATGGTGATACACTGTAATCTCAGCACTTGGGTAGCTGAGGTTGGAGGATCATGAGTTGGAGTTGGAGGCCAGCCTGGACTATGTAGCAAGACATTGTCCCCCCTAATTTTTTTCTCCCCAAAGTATTTTCCATTTTGGACTCTGGTTTCCAGAGATAGATTTGGGGGAGCCTTAAGGGTGTTGGGCCCAGCCTCTTGTTCTCATAAGGTTAGACTTTCGGAGGTGTGAGAATTCTCTGGCATCATGATATGTGTCTGGGGGGGGGGTGTTTTACAGACTTCAGAGACTAACCTGGGCTCCACCATAGGGCTTTCCCTTGCATTCAAGGCTGCAGGGGTGCCTGCGAGGTGGTGCTCGTGGTTGCATAGAATGTGGTGGCCTGTCTGTTTCTGCCTCGGGATAGGTTCACCTTGCTCTACTGTAGTGTGAGTTTCCACCAAATGACAAGAGGCAAGATCTAATGCCCCTTTATCTTTGCTAATGTCATTCTTTATTGTTAAATGCTGCCAGGTTGGATCCAATTCTTAGCCAACCTAAGTACAGCAAAATGAAGCACTGTCCACCACTGTGCCATGTACATGATCTTTTTATGTTTGAGCCCGTTGTTGCAGCACCGTTTCTTCTTATTTTGAGTCGCACCACATCAGCAAAAGGAGATCCAAGGGGCTTTGTTCCATTCTCATCATTAAGATCCACTCTACTTGAGGAGGCAGTTCTTCCCTAGTCATCTTTTGAATGCTTTCCAGCCTGGGGGCCCAGTTTTTGGCACTATATTTGACAGTGCTTCTCTACTATTCATACAGTTTTCAATGGCTCATTATTTCAGTAGTGGGCTGCCAGGTCCTTTTCCTAGTCTGTCTTAGTCTAGAAGCTCAACTGAATCCTGTCCCATGGGTGGCCCTGCTGGTATCTGAAATGCTGCTGGCATGGCTTTCAGCATCACGGCAACACATAAGCCCACACAGCCTGAAAAGCTGACAGACATGTGGAGGATCATTGGTTATGCAGAGATTAAATTAAAAAGCAGCAGGAGGAGATGCTATATGGCAGTCTGCATCAAGACAGCACCCTAACTTTTGGGGGACAGTGGGTACCAAGCCTTCCAGAAGGGTACTGTGATATCCACAGTCCTGAGGACTCAGGCGTCTGCCAGCCAGGTGGTGGATTGGTGAGCTGTCTCAATGGGAAAGGGAAGATGTGAGAGAAAAGCATGGGCTGACTGGTTGCTGCTGGCTGCAAAGGAACGAAGGTGGCTGGTGGTTCTAAGGTCAATTTCGTGTCTCCCCCGACCCATCAGTTCATACTTTGTAGTCCTTAGGGAGTTTTTGAGAGATGCCCAGGAACTGCCAGACAGGTGCAGAGATCCAGAAAGGAAGGGCAACTATGAGCTGCACCGCCTCCTGCCCGTGCTGCACAATCTGAGAGAGACCAGCAGGGTGGCAGCTACAGAGGTGTCTTAAACGTTTATGAAATTGAAGGAGGTGGGGGGGAGGTGTTGATTTTTTTTTCTTTTCTTTTCTTTTTTCTTTTGAAATAAAGGGAAGGTTGTTGCATATGTGTGTTGTCACCTCTCTGTGGAAAATGGGGAGGTTTAAATTGAGACCCAAGGAATCAGGAAGGGATGTGTGTGACACCATCCCAGGGTGAGAGTCTGGCTTGGGCTACGTCTTCCTTCCCACTGGAAACAGAAAATGGATTTTCTAGATGGGAATCTAGATGCATTGACAAGTAATGGGTGATAAGACCAGCCTAAAAAATAAACGTAGGACACTAGGCAGGAAGACCTGGGCTAGAAAGAAAGCAAGGAAATGATTCGGCTGCTGGCGAGTGTTGATCTTCATGGCCCCGTGGCGGGTAGCAAACATCCACCACACTGGAGAGCCCCAGGGGGAAGAGGTCATGAGGTCAGGGCCACGTCCCAGGTGCCCGAAGGCTCTCTTCTCCTCACGGATGTTGTTGTTTATCATCTGTTTCTTTTCTCTCCCCACCTGTTTTTATATCAGTGACCAGAAGTGGCCACAACAAACTGTGCCATCTCCTCTAACCAGGGCCTCTCTGTCCTCACCCAGCTAGGAAGTTCTTTGCAGACGAGTGCGGGGTCTCAGGAAGACTCACCCCTGCCCTGAATTTTCTCCTGAAAAGTCTCCTGAATTTTGAGTGAGGACAGTGGACCTTTGCCTGTGGTTCTTCTGAGGTGACTTATATGAAACGAAAACTATATGTAAAATGCTCCAATTTCTTTATTTCCCTCCATTGGAGAAAGAAGAAAGTGGGGACTTGTGAATGGACCACTAGACTTCTAGAGATTATTAGCACACCTTTAAAAGGGAGATTGGGAGAAGAAAGCCAGGTGGTGATGGGGAGTTGGATTTTGTCTCTTGCCTCCATACGGCCTCCTTGACCATAGTGCTTGTCATAGAAATCAGACCGTGGGCCGCCCTTTGCCCCATTTCCACCCACAAAGAGTGGCATCCAGGGACCTTTCCTCCCTTCTGGACATGAAGATAATGGCTATATTGGTGGTAGTGGTGGTGTTAGGTGCTAACGAGTTGTCTCCTACTCACAGCAACCCTCTGAGGGTTTCAATGGCTGATTGTTTCAGGATTGCCTGGGGAATGGATTGCCACATCCTTCTCCCATTTTTGCGGTGCTGGGAATGGAACTCAGGACCTCAGAGACTGTAGAGCGTCACTCGTGAGGGGAAAATGAAGAGGGTTGGCCCTCCTGTTTGTTTTTCTGGGCTGGATATTTTTGGAGAGAGTAAGTGAGCGTCATTCTTTTGGTAGAAATGCCCTTCTGTGGATTGCTTTAGCACAAGAAAAACAACTTAGATGAAAATTCAGCTCCCTTTTGGGAATCCTGAAGTTCTCCTGCCTGGTTGGAGGAGTGCTGTGAGCATGGGGAGGGCTTTCGGAGGCCAGACAGGAGCTGGGGGAAGGACAAGGAGGAAGTCTGGGAATGCCCCACAGTGGCCAGGCAGCCACCCGCCAGCGCAGGGGGCTCAGGCGCTGAGCGTGAGAAGCAGTGGAAACTGAAGTGGAGCTGGGCACAGCTCCCAGATGAGCCGTCTGCAGCGGCTGTGTTTGGATCGGCGTGTAGCTCAACAAGAGGCCCTGCCGGGTTTCCTTTCCTGAGGGGAGGCCAGGCCGCCAGGGCCTGGGGCCCAGCCTTCTGTGTCGCCCGGGTTGTGGCAGCCCGCGCATAAATGGGGCAGCTGGGTCCACATCTCTTCTTCCCGCCGCGCAAATTGGAACCGACTAACCTTGCCATATTTAGTGCAGCGCTAACGGCTGTTCGCCTCCAAGGGGTAATCATGCAGGCATAAATTCGGAAAGTTGCTAAGCTATGAGCAGTCTTATGAGCATTAAAAGTGTCCTCTTCACCAGAAAGGTCATTCATAACTTGGCTACCCTGCTGATGTACAGTCAGTGATATTGATTGATTAATGTATAAAAGCACCAGATCCATTTGCTTCTATGAAAGAGAATAAAGTACAGTCGACTTTCTCTTTATTTTCACCTCATCCTTTTGTTTGAAGGACATTTTTTTCTCCTTCTTTTTGTTTTGCCGGCTATGTTTAAGGGGGTTACAGAAAGCCAGTTTCTGCCAAGTAATGTGTTCACAAAGGAAACATTGATTCACATCAGTGTCGCTTGAATTACCCTTTAAGGTTTGCCAAGGAGTTGCTCTTATATTAACCTTCTGTCCGTGAAGGGAGGGAGGAAGAAAGAAGTCATAAAGCCATCCTCATTGCTTTTGGATTTTAGTTTTGGACTTCATCTAAAATAATTTCTTCTGTGGCTGAATGTAGTAAAAGGTGTTAACCAGAAAGGCCCTTGTAAGTTTTGGAGTGTGGGATGGGGGTGAAGCAGGCCCACCTACTGCTGCCTGGGCCCCCTGGGCACCATAGCCCAGAGCAGAATGCTGGATCTACTTCCCTGTGCAGAGATTAGTTCTGATTGGCTGCCCCGCCTTTCAGGCTGAGAAGCTGCATCCCTGGCCTTGCTCTGTTTGGCAGTTCACACAATCAGGTGGCGGAAACCGTTCCTTTGTCTGCAGGATGATGCATTGGTGTGGCAGGCCACTCTGCCTTTCAGCACTGATGGAATGAATTAGTGGGGCAATCTTCAGAGCCATCCTTAATTTTCCCAGCTCTTTGCAAACTTAGTAGGGCAACAGCCTGAAGTTTGGGGAAAAGAACACCTGTGCTTTTGTTAACTTCCAATGAAGTTTGTTTCATTGTTTGTTTTTATGAAAGAAGATTTCTGTTATGCAGGTAGTCTGAGGGATTTCCTGTTCTTGAAAAGCCAAAATGAGGTTGATGATCTGTGAAACCTAAAGCATACTGAGTGCCCTGTAATTGGGTGAGCCTTGGGTATTAGATGGGACAGCGCATCTTGCTAACAAGCTCGGTTTCTAAGATTTTTCTTTCAGTGACTTGACCCGAAATGCCTAGGAAAGTAGCCTAGTGCTAAGCATGTATGTGAGGCCATTGTTTAGTATTAGCTGTCTAACCATCTTGGGTTCTTTACCATTTGACAGAGGTGGTAGGGTTTCAAGCAGGCTAGGAAGCCAGGGAAAAAGGCAATATTCAGCTCCTGGGGAGATGTAATCTGAAGCTTCGCCGGCAGGTGTCAGTGTGGAGTTCTTCCTCCTGGCTGTCCCAGCAGGTGATTGAATAGGTGTCTGGTTACTTTTTATGGGAGCCATGGGATGAAAACTGGTCAGTCTGCCTGTTTTTATAAGCCAAGACCCTCTCACTTGGAAAAGCTTACTTCACAGGGGACGAAGGTGGCCATCTTCCTGTCAAGGCTGACACAGATAGGGCAAGGACCAGTTTCACAGGAGCTTGTAACTCTGGAGTGTTGAGAGTACTGATGGCCAGGAGCCACACAAGAGGGTCCCCTGTGCTGAGGCAGAGTAGACATTCAAATCTTCCTGGGGAATTTGGACCCTTGGATCTGTGGGTACCGTCTTTCTATTCGGGGCAGCTACCACCCAAGTGGTATAAAAATAGCAGGTGAAAAAAGTAGCTTGCTTTCCCCTCCTCCTCCTGGAGGTGGTTTAGGAGTTTGAAGGTACATAAACTCCTGGGAATCACTTAGTTGAATGGCGCTGAAGTGTAGCCGGCTGCACCTGGCTTTGTGCTTTGATAAAGATGCAGTTCCTCACTTTGGAGCCTCAGGAATACCCCCTGCCTCCATCCCCCTGCCTCTTGAGTTTTGCATGACACTTTGAATAATCTCTCTTGTTCAGCCATGAGTAGTACAGTGTTACTCAGGGCTCATGGTCTGACCACAGTGCAGATGCTATGCCAGTCTCACTGGTTTCTCCTTTGTCCGAGAACATGGCAGGGGAACCACAGACAGACAGGTACAGCCTCCAGCTATATAGTTACATGCACACTGTGTCATCAGTTCATTTCCCTTTATGACAGCCAGTGCTCTAAATGCTCATTGCGAAGCCAACCCCAAGACCCTGGTGAAGTGCTGGGCCATGCAGGGAGCCAAACTAACTTTATGTAATTGTTTAATTAAAACTTTGGTTTTCTGATTACAGTCTAAACACAAGCCACCTTTTGTTAATGAAAGGCAACCTCTGTGCTTGGAGTTCTTGTGCATAGCATTTCTTTTCCCTTTTTTTCCTTCAACTTAAAAAGTCAACATTTAAATTCCTACCACGGGGAAAGTAGGTGGCAGGTGGCATTTCTGGCCATTGGCAGAGATGTTCCACAATTCCGTTTGTCAGTCCTTTTCAGCAACTTATCCAGGCCATGGTTGCCATTCTGATTTCATATTGCAGTGAATCAAACCTGTAAGTTCCTTCATCTGCTGGAATAATCAGAAAGCCAGAGGATACTCCCCCATCCCCAGTTTCTCTGCTGTGAGCATTATTTTCCATATTTTAACTTATGCAGGAGTTAAAATAGATTTTAGTGCTTGCTCTTTAAAAAGGAAACACCTTCCCTTGGTTTTCAGATGAATCTTGGAACATATCTCTCCTGCCTTCCTCTGCTGAGGTGATAGGAGTTGGCTCAGAGGATGTACTGAGAATGAATCCATTTTCTTTCCTCTGTCTCTGCAGAATAAATCAGAATTTGCCTGATTTAATAAAATGTCTTCATCTCCCAGCCGTCTTTACCATCTCCAGAGTATTTCTTCCTTAGTGGCCTGCCTTCTATAATGGATCTCAGCTCCATACCTCCTTATTACAGGCTAGTGGATGCACATGTAATGCATTTACCCGTGCTCTCACGCACACGCCGTTTCGCACGCACGCATGCACCCCAGCTTTGGGAGATCCTGATGGACAAAGGTGTGGAAATTTGTCACTAGATCTCATTTTCTCCATTGTCAGGCGTGATGGTTATAATTGATGTAGAGGTTGGTGCAATTTGCCATCCATCTGCCATTAACCCAGCCTCCTGGAGTTGATGTGACCACAGTGTTGAATATATTTGGGGGAGGGGAAAGGGAGAGGGTGAAGATGGAGAATTGCAGCATAAATCTCTCACTGTGGTCTAGCCCTTCCTCTGTGTATTGGAACATATTTATCTGGGCATACTGTAGGGTATTTTGCTGTCTCCTCATCATCCTCACATAGCCTGATGAGTGTTTGTTGCTTGAATTTGGAATGGTTTTTCCAGTTGAACCTCTCCATCCCCACTCCTAAATTTGTGTTTTAATTTCTATTTCCTAGGTTGATTTTTTTTCTTTCCAGTCTGACACTAATTATGCCAGCCGCATTGGGAACTCTCACTGCTGGGAGGTACCCAGCTAAGTGTTAAGAAGGGTTTTAAAAACAGGCTGAACTCTTTCTTAATGAGGCTCAATCGGGCTCTCCTCCGGGTGGTTTTGTTTTGCTGATCTGTCAGTTTTTCAAGGAGTTAATTACACTTTTTTCATATTAGTCTTTGAAATTGGCCTATACCATCTTGCTATAAAAAAGAGCAAAAAGTTAGTAGTTTTTGACCCCTACCCCCTCTTACTGTTGTTTGGTAATCTTATTTATGGCCTTCATCACTCGAAGACTGTCTTCTACCCATATGTCTAGAGAGCAGCAGTAGCGAAGAGCCAAGAGTGGAAGCGGCAGGAGTGGCCGTGGAGATCCTGAGGGGGTCTGTAGGCCTTGGAGGCAGTTTCCCTGTATCATAGGCCTGCCTTCTGTAGGTTTTGAACATGCAGCTTGACTGCTATCTCTTCTTCTGGGTTTGCTGTTGATCAAGGGCAGAGAGAGACTGGAGCACAAAAGCTTTTGGTGTAGAAATGACAGATTCCATCAGTGGTTCCAGGCCAGCTAGCCAGCATCTTGAGTCCTTGAACATGGAGGCAGAGAAAGAGTCCCAAACATAGAAGGCAGAAGTTGTCAAGCAGAGGAGGGAAGAAATGCAAGGCCATATCCTTTATGCTATTATCTTTATGGCATAGAAAAGCATGCTTGAAGCAATCAGCATGAAATTCTTAATTGCTTCGCTTACTTCTGCTCTCCTCATGGGACAGATTGTGCAAATGCTGGAGCTGCCAGGCCCCTCATGTTAGCACACTGTCCCTGCTGCACACACTATTTTTAACTAGTGCTTTGTTTTGCAAAGATGCACAAATCCCTTTCTCTCTCTTGTTCTCTCTTTTTTTTCTTTCCCTTCCGAAGGATGCTAATAAACAGCAGAGGCAACAGCGACACTATTAGGCTGAGCGCCTAACTCTCCCTGCCTTCTGCTTCCTCTCTTTGGATTTCTTCATTCCCTTTTCTCCAGCACAAGTTTTGACTTTCTATTTTTATTTTTTGCCTCTGAATTTTTCCTGTGAGCAAACCAACTTCCCTTTCCCACTCTACTGAATCTGATTTGCATCCTCACTCCTCACTCTTCTGATGTGTATTTTCCTCTTTGAGATTTCCAGTCCCCTCTCATGAGGATGTAAAATCCAAGAACCAGATCTCAGAGATTTCAAAATAAAATAAAAGTAAACTCTGCTTAAAAAACACTTTAGCAGGAAAGCCAGGCTAATTGTAAATCAATGGGTCTTAAAATGCAGCATCGATCTCCAGTTAGAAGTTTGAAGGGGAAAGCAGTAATTACTGCACCAGAAGGTAGTTTTTCCTCTTAGTAAGTTCTGGGCAGAAAGAAGGCTCATTAGGGCAGCACTTTGGAATCTGAGTAATTAGTTTAAAAAGTACTTTTGTGATGTTATTCCCTTGGCTGGAAATTATTGGAGTCTTCACAGATTTATAGCTCAATTCTGATAA
Source organism: Pedetes capensis (assembly GCA_007922755.1). Taxonomy (NCBI): domain Eukaryota; kingdom Metazoa; phylum Chordata; class Mammalia; order Rodentia; family Pedetidae; genus Pedetes; species Pedetes capensis. Next base: position 91,592 of record VMDO01006178.1, on the reverse strand, counting down.
GATTTGATTTATTATTGTGTTTGGTGTGGAAGAACCTTGATACATAATCACCCAGGTGAAGATTCAGGGAAGCATGAGTCAGAGTCTCAGTGATGAAGATTTTTTTTAAGAGTGGGTGGGACTTGATTCTCTTGATGATTCCCACTCTTGATTGATAATATCAAATGGGGCCAACTTAGAGCTTAAGCATGGCAGCCTTGTTAGCCCACCTGAGGCCAGTGGTGAGCAGAGAGCCAGTGAAAGAGGTGATTTGTTGTCCGCGTAGCTATTGGCTGAGTAGTTCAGTGACTCAGTTGGACTTAACCTAGCCATCTCGTGTCATCCATGGTAGATCTATAGGAGGGTAAGTTCCAGGAGGATGGGAATGTATCTGTCCTGCCCAGTGGCTGGAACATAATAGGCATAAACTAATAGGCATGTTTAACTAATGACTTAGTGAATAAATCAGCAGACAAATAGACAACTCCTACTTTGTGTTTCTTAGACACTCTTGAAAAAACCACCATGGAAACTTTCTGTCTGGTTAGATTATCAAAGCAAGGAATGTGGCTGCTCTGAGCATTCCCCATTGCAGAGAAAGTGAACAGCCTTTTTTTTTTTTTTTTTTAAAGTAGGACTTGGTTTTGATTTCATGGGAAGCCATCAAAAGATCATTCTCTTTCATTTTTTATTGAAAAGGCAATATATACTACATGAAGCAATACTTTTAAGTCAGCTATCATCTCCTCACCATTGCACAACCCTCTCCATTTTGGTATATCATCTTTTGCATGCCTGTGTAAGATTAATAGCTGGTTAAGTGTATGTAAGAGCATTTTGTCAGTTTAGAGACGGGCAGGTTCTAAATTCTTGCTAGAAACTTTAAGTTATCCATGAAGCATCTCGGGAGGAGGCTCCCCTAAAGAGTTCATTCCACTTTCGGTCTAGGACACATCAGATGGCACAGTGCTTTGTAAACTTTATTAGTGGAGTGCTCTTCAGAAAACAAAACAAAAAAAATAGAAATCTAGTTGGAATCCAATATATAAACAAAATTTTCAAAAGTTTATAACTATAGGAATTTGGATTTATAAGAACTTATAAAACCCCAAAATGAATAAAAAACAGAATTGATCGACATTTTGACCCTAATTAAGAGTTATGGAAGGTAGTTAAATAGTATTGACTAAGCTCTTATTTTGTTTATATGTTTTGTTTTAATCCATTATTATATAAATCCTCATTCACATGGAAGTAATTCCAAACAGTAATGGTTTTTAGTAACATTCCTTATAATCTCTAAAGAGGCTTCAATTAGGCAGAAATGGCAGACTTTTTATGCTAAGGTCTACATAAGACTAGTTAACTTGGCCATAAAACTAGTTAAGCTGGCCCCCAATGTGCTAAATTTTAGCATGTGCCATATTTGAGCATGTATTGTTATTATAGCATTTAAAATGAAATTGGAATAAAAGTTTGCAGAACCCCTGAAGTATTTTTGGGTTCCCCAGAGAACAGTTCAGATATCGTTGTACTGTGAAGTACATTGGGACTTTTGCCACTGGAAGAAGTCAAGACTGCTCTCGCTGGAGAAGTCACCGTGGTGTTGAGTGGTTGATGAAGGGCCTTGTCACCCACATGGTGTGACCCCTGCATAGTATGTACAGGCTTTTGTGTCATGTAAAGAGCAACTTTATGGGTTGAAGAGGCCTTGGCCTCCCCTCTGACACCTCTTGCCCTCTTCTCTCTGGTATCTGTGGCTCTCCACCCCAAGCAGGAGACAGCTAGCTGAGGAATTGCTCTCTGGTCCCTGCCTCTGGTTCAGGACTCTTCTGTCCTCTGTCCTGTGAATATGGAAGTAATGATGTTCCACATGGAAAAATGTCATTTTCTATTTATAAACGAGAGGAAATATTTCCACTGTTTATCTTAGAAGCCCTGAGCTGTGTTTTCAAACACTGAAAATTATGTCCCTAATCATGGCCTCAGTCAGGCTCCTGTGCTCTGTCACTGCTCCAGCAAAAGCTGCTTTCTTCCCCCATAACATCTGCTTCTCACCAATTTTTGTGGCGTATACCACTCTCCTTAGATTAAATGTTGCTGCTTTCAAAGTTTATTAATAGTATTAGCACCACTGAGTGAAGTAGTGATCTTCTCCCGTTCTTAATTAAAAAAAAAACTTTTTATAATGTTTGGCTGTTAGAAATAAGCCTAGATTAATATTTTAAGCAGCTCCTGTATGGGGCAAACTCCAGTTATTCCTTTGAAAGGATGTCTTGGGGCTCAGATGTTGTCCATGTTTCTTCCTGAAGGTGAGGGCCCGCCCAAGTTCATCCCCTCTGCTCTGGTGATAGCATCTTGCTGTTCACTGGTCCTTGGTACCCTCTAGTTCTAAACCTATGGTTCTGTGGATCCAGCCCTCACCCCTAGTTCCCTGGTCCTTTTCTAAAACACCCTACCTAGAGACTCACTATTGCCCGGAGAAGTTTCTCTCCCACCTGTGGCTGTACCATTGTGCAGGTGCTGTTGAAGTGGTTTATCGTGTGCTTTGGCAACATTAGACTGCTACCTGTGTGTGTGGATTTACTGGTCACTTGGTGGTGGATAGGAGGTGGCTGTACCTATTATGCTAAGTCCTTTCTCGTATTAGAGCTTGAGATTTCAGATGAGTGGAAGTTGTTTTCATACAGGACCGGTGGCTGGAGAGGCGGCGTGAAGTGCATGCTGATAGGTGTGGACAGCAAGTGCGACTGTGGCTTGGGGCAGTCAGGGGGCTGGGAGGTGCCCCTGGGGTTCGGGGGCAAGAACTGATGACTGGGGTTTTCCTCGTCCTGTTGGTCCCATCGTTGCCTGGAGTGTTGTCCAGAGTCCAGTCTGGTGACCAAACCATTTCCATCAGTGCCTCAACTGGATCATCTCATAGTTCTGTTCCTCCTGTTCACTCACAGTCCCCTCCCCCTTTCCTTCTAGCTCATATACCCTGCCACAGTGCTGCACTTTTTCATCCCTAGAATGTGGAAATGTGGTTGTCAAATGAAAAGGTGATTTTGTTGTTGTTGTTGTTGTTGTTGTTAGCTGAACCCTGAGTGGCAATGGGACGAGCTGGGCTTTGGTTGAGAGCTGGGGACTCTAAGTACAGGCATGCTGGACATGGCTCTGTCTCCTGCCCCTGGATAACCAGGAAACCAGATGGCAGCCGCTGGCCAGGAATTGATTGCATTAATTGATATGCCAATAAGAGAGCTTGTTACATCCACCATTGGTTAGGAGGCCAGCTAACAAGTCCGCACTGATCAATGGCGCCAATAAAGATTTCATCCATTAATGAGCAACATAGTAATTAATGTTACCCATAAACCAATTAGCCTGGCTAGCTAACACGCTGGTTAGTGAGGTGGGTGGCAGTGCCAAAGGTGGGCAGGCAGCACCCCTGTGTGGTGTAGGCTTGGGTCATTTGGCAGCATAGTGGAGTAGGAGAGAGCCTGCCACTCTGGAGGGTTGGTTCCAAATGGAGAAAGTAAACGTGTGGTTGAGAGCCCTGGGCAGAGAGAAGGCTGGCAGCTTGCTGGGTCTTACACTGGAGAGCAGCGGAGCCCGGCCTTTGGTCCCCTACCTGCGTGAGGGAAGGAGACATGCTTTTCCAACTCCTCTGGCTGCACGGCTTTCCCATGCAAGTAGCCCAGGGGCTGTTAGGGTGTAAAGGAATGACTGAGTTCCTGGGTCACCCTGGTCCCAGCTGGGCACGCTGTCCCCAGGGACAACCCCATCAGTGGCTCACACGCACTGCCCTGCGCTCCTGTAGGGCGGGCCGTGGCCTCTTCTGGGAACCATGAGCGAGTGGTAAAGTAATTAACCTCCCCCCACCCCCGTGTTTCATTAGGAAGAAAAATTTTGCTAGAAGAAAGAAAGAAGGAGAAACAGATGATTTGAAGCTGTGCCTTTTTCCTCCCCTGGTTTTTTGAAATGACATCAGTGGGTTGTTTGCCAAGCATAACCTGGCAGCCCAGCGGCTCTGCCTGACTGCCTGAGATTTCTGGGGACCGTGCAGCTCGCCAGCTCCAGCCGTGGCAGCGTGCCAAGGTGACGTTCCGTGACTAAGCAGAAACAAGGGAGAGGGAGAGAGGGAGGAAGAAGGTAGGTGTGGTTGGGGAGCTGGGGGAGAGAGTGGTCCTGGGCAGGGCGTGGCATGGGGAGCCTAGGAGGCATGTCTGGGGGCATCTGGTCAGGAGGGTGGGGGTCAGGGAGCTCACTGGCAGGCCAGGAAGGGCTCCTTTGGCACTGGAGGAGGCTTGGGGGAGGCAGGGCAGCAGCCACAGATCCTGCCTGCAAAGCGGCTGAAGGGGTCTGACTTGGGAAGGGACCAAGTGAGCCAAAGTGAAGGCGACAGGCCAGAGGGCCAGGAACTATGGAGGAGGCTTCGGGAAGCTTTTATCAGCATCAGGCCCAATTCTCCGCAGCAGCGCAGTTTCCTTTGCATTGTTAGGTATTGACCCTCAGAGACCCCTTGTGGATTCCCTAATTGAAAATTAATACTAGATCAATGCCATGGGCAATTTGCATATTGATCATAAACAACTTTGAAGGCACCGAGTGTGCGGCAGATCAATAGGGCTCCTGAATAGGCTGCAGAGGGAGCACCTCCCAGTACAATGCACTCCGAGGAAGGTTAATGATTTGGGAAGTTCCTAACTGCTCAGTGCGGGGACTGGCCCCCGCCCGGCCCAGCAGCCACAAGAGCAATTAGTACCAGGCCTGAGTACCCTCCCTGGGCCCCCTTCCTCCCCAGCCCCTGAGACCTGCCGAGGGAAGGGTGACTGTGCTTGGGTAAAGGAAGGGGCTGGCTGTGAGAGTTTTTGCAGTTGGCTTTTTTGGAGATGGATGAAGTCTTAGGACAGTTTATTCTGAGAAATAAAAGGCAGCAGCCAAGTTCAGGCTCCAGTAATTGTTCTGGCCCCTTCCCCAAAACCCAGCTCTGGCGAACTGAGTGGAGTGAAACGAAATGGAAGAGGGGTGGAGTCGCACTTCAGCCAGCCTCCTCCTCTGGCTTCTGAGCAATGTGGAAACCCACATGAACGGTTCCTTTAAGCGGGGATGGGTTTGGCCCCTGTTTTGCTTCCTGCTCATTCACCTCCCATTTTCTGGCTTTTACCTCCCTGCCCATCATCCCTTATACTTCCTTGCATCTGCCTGCTTGTTCCTGTTCTGGCTTTAGGCCTTACTTTTCTGCCCCTGCCTGATGCCTGACAGGCCAGCAAGGGGCTCTTCCAGGTTGTCCCCCTCTGCCACCTGGCCAGCGTCTCTGTTTTCCTTGGCCATCCCTCCCCCATGCTGGCTCATCTCCAGCTCCTCTGCTGGCAGGAGAAACATCATGTGGGCCTGCTGCCCTGTGGGTGCCCAGTGCTCACCCATCTATGTTTAGCAACAGAGCCACAGCTCTCTGGGTTGGACCAGGGTGGGACTCTGTTGTTGTCCCCAGTGTGTCCTGAGATGGTGGGTCCTGGATTAGGGCCGCCTGCAGCCTGAGGGTAGTGATGCCTCTACCTGAAGCTCGGGAACCAGCTGCATTAAGAGGGACCTGCGTCACTAGGGGGAGACACCTTTCCTGCGGTGGTGCGCTAGGCAGGCTTTCCTATGAATGTGAGAAGATAAAGCCTCCACCCCCGGCTCCAAATTTATATCAAACCCAGAAGAGCTAGCGTTAAGGTAGTTTGATATGTTGCTAAGTTAATAGGGTCCAGTGAAACTTGTGTTTGTGAGCGCTTCAGAGACAGGATGGACAGAAGGGCTAGGCGCTGACTTCTGGCTTCCCCCTGCAGCCATCTCGAGCCCTGAATCCCTCACCCAGTCCTGGTGCTGTGCTCTCAGCTGCTCAGGTTGGATGCTTTGGAATGTGGTGGTCACGTGGCTTATGGGTGTTAAGACTGTTCCCTGCGGCAGGACAGCCTGTGGCAGGGGATGGTCAGCAGTCACTGTCACTTCACAGCCAGCTCCCCTATCAAAGGGAAGGAGAGTTTCAAGGGAATTTGATCTGTCTGCACCTGGGTCTCCATCTGCATTTATATGTTGGGCACACACGCATCTAGAGAAATACAGTAGCTTTTCTGTGGGAAATCCCTACCAGGGCCACTTTGTAAAGCTCTGCAATTTGTCTTCCATACTAGCAGCTCTCTGCTAAGGGAACAAGTCATGAACACAACCCTGGTCACATACCACTTCCCAAGCAGGGTGGTGGGTCCAGGGCTGTGTCCGCCCAGGGCAGCGGTGCTGAGGAAGAGCGCCCTGTGCAATCCTTTCTGAAGGACCTGACGTGTTAGCCTTACCTCTGGCCCCACAGTGACCAACAAGGCCTATAGAACTTGTCTCCCAGGACCTACCTGAGCCCATCTTCTTCCGTCTTCTCCTGCAGGCTAGGCCTCCTCCCTCGTAGGGTCTCTGTATTTGCTTTAGCTCTCCGCCAAGAAAGTCTCATGGGCCAGCCTCTGTGGCTCAGACATGTACTTACCTCAGGTCTGTGTGCAAACACTACCCCCCATGAACCTCCCATGTTAACGACCCCTTAGAATCCTTTGTCCCTATCTCTGCTTTATCATTCTCCTTCATCCTTCCCCCCTGCTCCCCAGTACTAGGGGGTTGAACCCAGGACCTTGTGTGTGCTAGGCAAGGGTTCCACCACTGATCTGCACCCCCAGCTCCTTTTTAGTGTTTTACTTTGAATCACTCTTGCTAAGTTGCTCAGGCTACCTTTGGCCTCAAACTCTCCATCCTCCTGCCTCAGCCTCCTGAGTCACTGGGATAACAAGCATGTGCCACACACCCAGCACCTCTCCCTCATCTTAATCATGCCCCCTTGTTTAGCTGCTTGTCATCGTCGGCAGCTTTACTCTCCCACCCTCCTTCCTCCCATCCCAGCTCCAGCATAGTAACTGTCTCTGCTGTGTTCTCAGTGGTCTTATTAGTGCCTACAATAGGTGTGCACAGGCATCTGAGAGCTGACAGGTGGAAAGATGGACAGATGGTGCAAGTAAAAGTGTATGTTCTCCCAGGAAGCCCACGATGGGGACATGAAAGGTAGCCATTAAGAGCATGGCCTTGGCATCAGCTCTCACCTCCCCACTCTGTGACCTTTGCCAGTCATTTAACTGCTCAGAGCCTCAGTTATCCATCCATGAAGTGGGACTGCTGATAGCATGTACTCCAGGTGAATAAAAATTGGGTTGCTGCCATTATTATTACTGGAAACCTAGTAATAACTTACCCCTGTGTGCCCATCACCTTCTTGTGCTGTGGGGGCTTGCATGTTGGTGTGATGCTGAAAGCTATGCCACCAGTATTTCAGACACCCAGAGGGCCACCCATGGTGCACAGGTTTCAACTGAGCTTCCAGACTAAAACAGACTAGGGAGAAGGACCCAGCAGCCCACTCCTGAAACAGTTAGCCATTGAAAGCCCTATGAGTAGCAGAGAAGCCATTCTGTCACTGTCAGATGTAGTGCCAGAGAATGAGCCCCTCGGGGTGGAACACATTCAAAAGGCAACCGGGGTCGTCTACATGGCTGGGTCCTTTCTTTTTTGCTTTGCAATTAAGGGTTTGTGAGTGGGTCCAGGGGAACGGCAGCAGGAGCGCAGGCTCCGAGTGCGGAGGCAGCGTGAGGGTGGCCTGGCAGGGCAGGTGGAGAGCCCATCAGCTCCATGCAGGCTGGGCGTGGCTGCGGCCCTGCTGGTCCAGAAGACGTCCCCGTGCATGTGATTACTTCATCATGGAGCCTTCATTGACTTGGCTGCACTGTGCTGATGAACTGAGACCAGGGACAAGAGCACATAATTGAGGGAGATAAATTCCCATCACAGGCCTGGCTGCAGCCAGGAGTAAGTGTGCAGCCCCTCTGGGTGTGTGTGTGAGTGTGGGTATGTGGGGGGTTCCCGGTCTTTTCCCACTACCTCTGCTGGACCTGCACAGGCGCTGGGGCAAGGGGTGAGGAGCAGGGCATGTTAGGCTTCCAGTGCTGCCCCGGTCCCCTGCCCGGCTCTGCTTTCTCCTTTCCCAGAATCGCCCCTCTTGTGTTTACACTTTGCCATCTTTCCATCCAGTAGCCAAGCCAGGCCGCCTGGGGTGCCCCTCATTGTCCTCACGCACCTGTGCTTTCTCCCCTTCGTTCCACCTCAGTCCGTCTCGGTGCTCACCTTCAGTTCCGTGCGCACTCTGCGCTGGGCTCTCCCTGAAGGCACAGAAGGGGAAACGCTGCCCTGCTTAATTGAAGCGGCATTTCGTTCATCTGGCAATGAGGCAGTGGAGGGGGCAGGGCAGAGTTTACCAGTCCTCCACTTGTAGCTGATTCAACATGGAGCCAGGTTTGAAGACACTAATGACAGGAATATGTAGCAAGATCTTAAATGAATTTAGGAGCCAGAGTCATTTACATAAACCTAAATCAAAAATCACACAACCATCCACCTGATTAAACTACCACATGCACACAGACAAATACCCTATTGTGGTGCGTTCTCTAAAACCTCTGAATTCCTCAACTAGGTCACCAGAGCATCTGAAGCTGGTCATTACTAATCAGTTGTTTGCAGCAAAGAGAATTTCCCCCAGTGTTGCCCTTAGAAAAACATTTCTTGGACTGTGAAGCCAGTGTACTGTGGGCTGGTGATGCACATAATGGCTGGGCTGGGGAGGCAGGTTGCCTCAGTTACAAAGAAGCACGGGTGGCGTGCAGGCAGAGTAGAAGAGAAATGGAGAGCCCTCACTTGACACCCTCTGACCTCAGCCGGTGGAGCTGAATGCTGGGGAGCCAGGACTGAAATTGCAGTCACTTTAGATTATTTGGAGCCAGGAGAGGCAGGGAAAAAAAGGGTCTGTTGACTACAGGAAGCTGAATTCTTCCTCTGCTGAAAAGCTTATTAGTGGAAGGGGAAAAAGCAATTACTTGGCTTTTGCTAGTTCTCTGCAGCTGGGATTCGGGGCTGTGACAGCAATCCTGTCACCAGTGCCTTGGGCCTCACCCTGGATCCAGAATACCTGTAGTGGGCATTGCCCCAAGCCATTTGGGAGCAGTGCTTCTGGAAACCTCACTTCCAGAAAAGAGCGTGAAGGGGAAGCCTGCGTGAGCGACTCGGGGTGTATAAGAGAGGAAACTGTCACTTGTCCTGTCTTCAGATATGGTGCTTGTATTGGGGGTATCTTGTTGCCACTGGGCAGGATGTTAACAGGGTACTGTTGGCCTAGAAACATGGATATCTGGGGTGTTAGGGACTGGTTTGGTTTTGAGTGTGGGGTTTTGCTTTGGGTATGCTAGCTTTTGTCTCAAAATGTAAAGAAAAATTAGACATTGCATTGAACAACTGTAGTACTGTGAGGAGAATCCATTTGCCTCAACATGGCAGCTTATATTGAGGCAGATCCCCAGGTGCCAGCATCCAGCAAGCCGGGTGCCAGCCCCTCCCTCCCTCGCGTGGGCTTGCTTGAGTGCTTGTCCTCTCCATGGTTAGATCCCTCATCCTCCTTGAGTAGCTCTTCCCTGGAATTTCTCACTGCGTGGCCTTGGAGCCCTACACTTCTCTGATCCCCAGTTTGCTAGCCGGGAAACTGAGGTGCCTGTGGTCAGCTTTTCCAAACAAGTCCTCCTTAACAGAGGAAGAACCCTCACATGACCAGGTTTCTACAAGTAGCCATCACCTCTTTCATAAATTTTCTGTGCTCAGATTTAGGTTTGTATGTCTTTCTCTTGTTGGGACTGCCCGTCCTGTTTATCCTTTTTATATTTCCCAAATGCAAAAACAATAACAAGTGTAAAAAGAAGGTTCTGATTTTGCCACCTTAATTGTGTCTAGCTAAATTTTACACAGCTGTTGCCACTTTTCATCTTTTCTTGCTTGTATCCATTCTTCAAATGCTTTCTCATGAAGCCTTAGTTTTCTGTCTGTTGTTTCTTTTCTGGACATTTTTGCCTATTCTTTCCAGTACCCTTTCACCAAAGTTCTTTATGAGTTGAATCAATTTAGACAGAAATTGGTCTGTTTTCTCTGTCATAATGTATATTTAGTTTTAAGATATAATCTTACCCTTTTTTGGCTACTGTCTAAATTCTCCTTTTCTTCCTCCCCTTTCTATTTAGAAATGTTGCTTGGTAAGTGGGGGCTCAACTCACTTTCACACCTTTGGCTTGTTTTATTTTATCCTCTTTCTTCCTACAAGTCATGGCCTGACAAAGTGAAGCAAAACTTTTTATTTATTTCAGGTTTCCTTTTTCTCTCTGCTTAGGGTCCATATTTCACTTAGAAAATGTTACCCACTTATCGACATTTAGGGAGGGTTCTGACTTATGGATTTCCCTGTGAGTGGATTTCTGTTACTTCCTTCAGTTGCTGCATGCACACAGAAGACTCTAAACATACAAAATTAGTTCTTTAAAATGGAATTAGGTGCTGCAAATTTCTATAGATCCTTTATTCCTAAGTGTGTTAAGTACCAGCTCTTTGTCAGTCAACTGCACTTTTCTGCCCAGATCCTCAAGGACTTTCTCATCTTGTGGCCACGTTTTCTTTGTTTTTGGTGTCATGTGTTCATTGTTTTCAGATGTCCACATCATTTAAACCTAGAATTTCGACCACTTCTATTGAAACGTTTGATTGATTTTGCTGTGTGTTTTCGTGGTTTGAGATGTATTGTTGTATAAATTTGGGGATTTTAATGGAATGTGTTGCTTTTCAAGGGTTAGCAGCCTGTTTTTAGATCTCAGAAACTCCTTGCAGGAGGAAAAGCTTAATAGATGCAGAGTCTCAAGGGTGAGTCTAAAATACATTTAGTAGCTTGGGAAGACTTGAGGAGGGGTGGCTGTGGTGAAAATCACTGTTAAAGGGACATGGGGTGGAGTTTTGTTAAACCCTAGAAAAAGACCATTTCGTCTCATGAGATCCGAATTAAAAAATATATATACAGAGAGGCTTTGGATTCAACTGTTGGCATGACTTGAAGTTTCTGAAAAGGAGGAGGAGGATCCAAGAATTTTCTTTCTCCCTTTTGGCACAGAAGAACGGCACAAGGTGCCTATTTAAGAATGACAACATTTTATCAATTGTATCTATGCCCCCCACCACCTCCGATTTATTCAGGAAACCTCTTGAGTGTAAACCTTTGGATTTTCTCTGTACCTCTGCTTCCTGCTTCACTTTCTTTGCAATTTCCTAGGAACTGTCAACTGAAACATATTGCTCCTGCTGCCTGGTTGTTTCAGACTGAAGTGCGTTCGGAGACTTGATGGATTTGGAGAATGGCCCCCGTCTCTGCCTTTCCACGTGTAGATGCGTAGATGCATGCTTACCTGTTTGGGGTCTGACCGTAAGAGCTTCTTGCAGAGCTGGGCTCTTTGATTGCACCAGCCAACTCGTGATAGGCACTCGAAGATTTCCCGGGATGCTTGGAAGAGTCTGTTCTCGGCCACCTCCAGGGTTTGTACGTGTGTCTAGTGTGGAGTTCTTGGCTGTGTGGTGCCATGTGAAGGCAGTGACCTTTGTCATGCTTGATCTGGCCAAGGGAGAGCAGGTTTATCCAGTGTTTTTCTGAGTGAAATGTTGTCTGAAGTTGGCCCGATTTCTGTTTCTCAGATTTGATTTGGAAAGTGTAAGCCTTTGTTTGTGCTTTGTTTTTATGAATCAGCTTGTTTTACCAGCTGTGCATGTAAGTGGCTTATGACCATGCAAAAGAAGCTCATTGACAGTCCGTTCCTCATTCTGCCATCCACTGGTGGGAGTAAACTAATGTTTCTGCCTGAATTCAGTGCTTTATTGGGGTAAAGCTGATTCCTGAATAGGTTAGGGACTTTTCAGACACTATGGGCTTAAGAGTAAGGCAGCAAACAAGCTGGGAATTCAAGTCCCTCATTTGTATGTCATCTGACTTACACCTCTGGAGTCAGGATTTTATTTTCTTGGTTGTGTGCTGTTTGTTTTGATGGCCAGAAACAAAATGTTTACCTCTTTCTCTTTCAATTTTTCCTTTTGCGTATCTTCATAAAAAACTCCGTAATTCCCTTTGGCATTGTCAAATTATGCCTCCCCAGCCCTGTAAGCGCCTTGAATCTGCATGGCCTGCCCTCTGTGTTCCCTTCCCTTGCCATGGTTCCTGTATAGACTGCATCCATCACCGCTGATGTTCCCGTTACGAGAACCATCCCACAAGGTTTAGCTTATGCCCATTAGGTTCTAATCATCGTCATTTAATATCACTTCTGGTACATCCTGTTCATTTCCCATACACCTTCATTTGTACATAGATGCTTAAGTACACTTATAGGCCTTCCTTGACTTTTCTCTGTCCATGTATTTCAAACATTTTCCAATTAAAAAAAAACAAGGAAACACACCATAATTTTTTTTTTCATCAAGCATAAGATCTCTTTCCAACAAGCCAAGTCAGTTTTGACTCAGAAGGAGATATCAGTCGTCTTTAATGGAAGCTGTTAATTTTTTTTTAAAATTACTCTCTTTTATCATTCATGTGTGTTTATCTGTCTTGTGTTCTCCCCTCCAACCATGGAGGCCTGGCAGTGTTTATTTCAAACAGGGTGTTATTGAAAGACAGACGCTTGTAGGGATTGCTCAGGCCTCACACCTGGAATGTTAAAAAGCTTTCAGGCAAATCTGTTCTGTTGAGAAAAGTCCCTTTCTGTAGAAGAGGGAGGGCAGGAGGGAGGCTTCCTTTCTGCTTTCCCACCCCATATAGTTCTATACCCCCAATTCTGACCATGGATCCAGACACCTTAGATGCATTAAATGGTTTGTTCTGGTGTTTAGTTCACAAAATGTTTGTTTTGATGAGCAAGCACATGACACCCCTTCTCCCTTCATCAAGACTTGTCTTTCTCCTAGTTCCAGCATTTTCCACCTTTACCTGTCAGATAGTCTGTCTTTAAGAAGATCTCATTTCCTCTCTCCCATTCTTTCTTCCCCAGTAGCGTACTGAGTTAGAATCATCATTTTCTCCAAAGACTTTGTTTTCAGCAGACTGGAGAGGGGCACCCTTTTTGGGAATCAAGGACCTTCTATTTTGCGTGCCTCTTCTTTCCAGAATATTCCAGTTTGGTGTGAGGTTAAACTGTGCAAAATACTGTTTGAAAGAAAGGCGAAAAAGAGAAAAGGACTTGTCAAAATGCATTTGTTAGATCACATTTTAAATGAAGTACAATTGAAGGTAGTTTTTGTCCAAAGAAAGGAAAACCCCCTGCAAATCCGCTGAGCTCCCAGAGAGCGCACCTCCTTTGTCGTAGCGCTGACATTGAAGTGTAATTTTTCATGGTTATTTGGACTGGAAAATGGGGGGGAAAGGGAGAGATGGGTCTGCGATTATTTCCCATAAATGACAACACAATCACATCACGCTCCGCTACAAACATGCTCAGGGAATTTGCCTTTTTTACATTTCATGTGTGAAAGTAACAGCAACAATCATGGCTCTGTAGAAATCCAAGGGAACTAATCCCTGCTGGATTTAGTTTACCTTTGAGTTCTGGGACATAGCTGGGTTTCTTATTTAGTGTGGATTCTGAGACCATTTCAGGGTTGGGTTTGTATTTTACAAACTGGAACTCAGACTTTTCAGTTATTTTATTTTTTTAAATCTTCCCGTGAATAGCCACCAGGCGAGTCCGCGACATATTTCATTCTGTTGTGCTTTGTTGCCACACATCTGCTTTTATCCTTTCTGGATTTCTGCAGGGGGCAGCCCAGGTGCTTTTCCTGAGAACACAGATAAATGGAACTTGTTGCAATGCTGGCTCTAGGCGTTTCCTCCCTTTTTCTCCTTTCTTGACCCCCACCCACCCCCTTAATTCTAGTGTGGTTTTGACAAACTGTTCAAATGACCAAGTGGCCTCGCCTGGGAGAGGAAAAATGGCAGGACTCGTCCCTGGCCACACAATGGCAGCATTTTTCACTCCACGCTTTGACGTTCTGTGCTGTTCTTACAGGAGGGGCCACTCAGAGAGGGAGATTTTCTCTGGGAGGCCTCGTCCACGTGGACCAATAACACGTTCTTTCCTGTGGATGCTCAGATGAGAGGTAAAGTAAGTACGGAGGCAGAAGGAGAGGATCCTGGGCTTGTGGACTTCACTTCACCCTGCAGGGGCCGGACAGGCACGGGGTGCAGCTCAGCCAGGCCTCCGCAGGCAGCCTTTTGCTGCATAATCCCCATTTTTCTTGTTTCTGTAAACAGTGGCAAGATCCTCACATATACAAGAGCGTAAGTGGCCTCTATTCCCCAATTAGTCATTTTTAATAATACCCAGCATTGCCTTTGGAGTGTTGATTCTTACAGCCTGATGCCAAAAGGCAGGCCTGTGGGTTCGGGGCAGGAAAGGTCAGGGTGGGGCAGCGAGAGCACCAGATTCCCTCTTGTCCCGAGGCCCCTCCCCTCCAGAGGCCTCTTAGGCTCTCTCCAGAAACGCCAGGCAGGCACGGTGGCCCCGGGTGTATTTGGTAAAGGAGAACCTTGTGGTGTCATGATGGGCTAAAGGATCCACACGAAGGGCAGCTCCTCACCAAGGAAGAGCATGTGTCTCGTCCTCTCTGTGTCCCCCAGTCTGTCTCCTGCCTGTGCCCTCTTACTTTTCTAGGGGCCGGAACCTGTTCAAATACCATTTTCAAGAAGGGGATTTTGTTTAAACAGCTGGTTAGGAGTTTGGCTTTTTTTTTTTTTTTTTTTTTTTTTTTTTTTTTTTTTTTTTTTTTTTTTTTTTTTTTTTTTTTTGCTACCCAGGTGGGAAAATTACTTGTAGGAGCAGGAGGCCAAGTCCTGATCCCTCTTTCCAGCCAGCAGAGAAGGGTCCTTGGAAAACATGGCGGAGTGTAAATGAGTAAGAAAGTGGAAAACAGTCATGGCACTGGCCGGTTCTGGAGACGGAGGCATCCTCCTGCCTTTCCCTCGCTCTGTTCTATAGCCTTAGTGTGAAGGGGACTGCCAATGAGGGGAAATTAGACTCAGGCAAGCAGGGGCTCGGGCCATCCCACCCCTGGTCCACATGGAGAACAGACTTCTCACTAAGTGCCTTGGGCTCTACAAGTGCACTGGAGTTAGAACATCATCCGGAAAAGAAATGACATCTTGTCCTGAGAAGGTAGGAAAACTGTACTCGTGCCGAGTAAACGAGTGCTATTGCCAGGGAGCCCTGTCTCCTGCCCTCCCCCACTTAAGCTTTCCTGCTGGACTGCGGTAGTTGTGCCTCAAGATGTCCCACTCTAGAACCCTTCCCTTCCTCTTGTGATTTGGCCTTTCTTTTGATGAATCCATACTCTGCTAGGAAGTACAAAGTGGAACAGGCAAAGTTGGTCAGCAACTAAAAAAACATTCAGAGGATTGTCCGCACGGGACTTCCACATAGATTTGCAAACAGCCTGTGCTTTGTGCATGTGTGAGAACGTGTAGTCATCTTTACTAAGATGTTAAGTATAACATGTGTTAGGCTAATGATTTGTATTTTTGGTGAGCAGACAACCTTGATTTAAAGAAACATTCCTGGAGCTGAGACACTGGCACCTAGAAAACCTAATCACTGGGAGTTGCCTCTCGGGCAGCTTCCAGCCAGATTGTCAGGGCTGGAAAGACACTATGGAATAAAACCAGGGCATAAATGTTTCAGAAGCTGCATTTGGGAATGTTGCTGGGTAGCTTTTGCGTTCTGGGTCCAACTGTGACTGTGCAATTAGGACACAGCCCAGAGTTCATGGAATGACACCTCCTAGTAGGAAATTTAGTCACCGTTCAGTGAGATCCCTCTTGCCAAGATGTCTTGGAGGGAGAATGGCATAGTTAGTGGCTCACCCTGGTGTGTGCGCCCATCAGTGCACCACCACCGGACTCTTCCTCTCTGGCTTTAAAAGACTAGAATTAACAAGCTTGGAACAAGATGGTCACCTCTCTGTCAGCTTTGCAGATCATACCCTGCTATAAGTTTCTGTTATAGCAGAATTTTAATAACTGGATTTTACTTGGAATAAGTAGTCTAGGCCTTAGTAGTCATCTTTTATATTGTAGGATTTGATTTGACCTCTATTTGTAAAACAAAACTTGTATACTCCGTAGCATATCTGCAGCCAGGGGAGCTTTCTCACTGACAACAAAATGCCAAGAGGACTGGACATGCTGGAGTGTTCTGCCCTCTCTTTCCAGTTCACCCAGCCAAGGCGGAGAGAGGACAGCTGATTGGCTGGGGCGTATGGTGAGTGAATCTCAGAGTCCAGGGCCTACACAGGAGGAAGAAGAACAAGAGGACAAAGCGCGGTCCTGAGACCCTCCTTCTACCTACCACAGAGACACCAGCAAATGCCACTTGTCGCCACCACCCTCTGTGTCACTCCTGCTGGTCAGAGTGTGTCGAGTTTCCCACCTGCCTCGGTGGTCGTCCTTGGGTTAATTAGGTTGAAAACAGAGAAAGGAAGAGCTTTAACCCTATCTTCAGCATGAGCAGACTGGTTATTTTGTTTTTCAAAGAGGAGGTCCCATATACAATTAAAACTTGTTTCTGGTAAACCTCATTCCAGGAAGGATGAGCTTTTAACAAAAGGCTTTTGACAGCTGCAGGCTATTTCATTTTTTTTAATGCCGAATGAAAAATCAATACATTTTTCTGGGTTATACATATTCAGAACAGGCCTGATATTTCCATTATAATGGAAAGTGGGTGTCTGTGCACATCTCGCCTGTCAGAGCTGCACCACCGCATTTTCCAAGCCACTGCTAAATATTTCAAACCTGATTTGATTGTAGTTCATGACAGCTAATGTTTCTCAGCTCTTGAGCCTGCCGACAGGCAAACGCACTTTATCCCCTCCCCACCCCGTACTATCCCCTCCCCCAAAAAAGGGAAAGAACAATTTCATTCTTCGGGGATCATAGATTGGTGTATTATTTAAGTAACACGTTTGTGTGAGAGCCCTGGGTATAGACACCCTGATTCTTAGGAGAATTTCCAAATTTCTATCATATCGAGGCACTGTAGGGGCTTTGTCAGGTTTGAATTAATCTACATTATCCTGTTAAGAATTAGGAACAGAGGGATTAGCCTTAATCATTGATTGACTCTCCTTTCCTTCAAGGCTGTGAGCGATTTGTAAAATACCCCCAACGGACATATCACTCGGCCCCCGTTATTTAGGGGAACGGTACCACTTTTTAACAACTGGAACATTTTTGTGGGTGACACATTCAGGGAGTGTTTGCGGTGGGTTGAATGCCGACTTCGTGATGATGCCACTTCTATTTTTGGCTTCTGCCTCGTGCTCCTTCCACAAACCAATTTCCAGGTTGTTCATAAAATTGTTACAGATCCCTGTGGGGTTGCCAGTTGGCACACTGTGCCTCTTTTGGGAGCAGACTTCACCACGGATGGGGGAATCATGCAGTCACCTTTACCAAGATGCTGAGTGTAAGGTGTGGGAAGAGAACAATTTGCATTTGTGGTGAGCCAAGCCACCTAGATTGAAGGGGAATTTTTTCTGGGACTGTGGTCTCAACCTTCCAAAAACCTAAGCTGCCTTAGGAATCTTCACTTTTTAGAACATGTTTATCTGCTGGAATTCTGCTTGAGGGCTTTGCCCTTAACCAGAAGACCTGCACGATGGAGCAAGATGGGTTTGGTCCTTTGCTAGGAAGTGCTGTCTGGGAGTTGTGAAAAGGAGGCGAGAATGAAAGATTTTTAGAGGCTTTCAGTCACCTTTGTCTTACAGGGAGAAGGGACCTCGCTGGGTGTCCAGCTTGCTTCCCTTTTCTTAGCCCTTTCACGTGAGAACACACACAGGGAGGAGGAGGTGCCCTAACTTGAGTGCCACTGTAAGGTGGAGCCATTTTCGTGGGCTTTTGCAGGAGTTTTAGAGGTCCCTCCTGTGGGGTCTTCTCAAACACAGACCTGTCTTGGATGTACTGGGCCTGCTACCTCCTGCCAAGAGCCAGGGTGAGGCTGGTGGTTAGAGGTGACTTCCTCAGCCAGGTCCTGTGCGTGCCCTTGAGAAAGCTCTCCTGGGTGCTCTGGTTGGGGTCTGAAATCTTTCAAAACACTTTAGGGGGAAGATGGTTTTGATATTTCTGTTTCAGCCTTAAAAATGACATGATGTTTGTTGTGTGTTTTAGTAAAGGAAAGCTACTTCTTCCTCTGAGTGAAAGACAGGATTTTCCAGATAAACCCCATCATTCCAAGTCTTCACTTATTCCCACCATCTGTCAGTAGTTGATATTACAGGACACCCCCCCCAAAAAAAAAAAAAAGTGCAGCTTCTGTAATGACCCCAGCCAGTTGCCACTGACTTCATGGTGGGGGAGAAAACTTCTGCTCTGTTCTGGGATCCTCCGGCACGTGTGTATCAGACAAACCCCTCAGGAACAAAGACTAGAGCGTGGCCCCAGGAGTTCATGTGCGGACTCTGCTCTCTGCTCCCAAGCCAGATGCCATCACCCGCCTGCCTGCTGCGTGTGTGTAGCGCTGCTGGGAGATTTAGCCCTTCCTGCTGCTGCTGGGGCCTGGCTCTTGGGCGAGGGGAGGCTTGCTTTACACTTCTAGGACCAATAAAAACACACCCTGTCTGCAAAGCGTGGTGGGCCTGAGCTGTCCAGACAAATTCACAGTTTGTATCCCTGTTTTTTAATCATTTCTCTACCTTTATTGGTATTCAGAGCTCACGGTTTCCCGGTTACTGTCAGCCTGGGCTTTCATCCATTTTAAAGAGCTTTTTTTCCTTTCTCACTGTTGATGATGATGATATAAAGACAGATGGTGTAACTGCTTATGAATGTCCTATTTTATTTCTCCAGGACCAGACAGTTCACTTGGAGACGTATATTACTTCCACATGCTCAGGTTGGGCGACACAGACTTGTCTGCCTCCTGCAGCCAGCTGCCCTCCAGAGCCTTGCCATGCAGAGGGCGACACCTGTAGGTCACAGATGGAACTGCAGGGAAGCTCCTGCTTGCCTGAATGGAACCTGGTTTTTAGTTGGGGTGAGGACACTGATCCTTGGCAAAAGGGACTGGTTTGTCCAGAAGCTTCTTAACCATTTCTTCTTCTACTACACCTGCAGCATCCTTTTCATAGTGAGTTTCAGATTAACATTAAACCTAGAAACTCAAGAGGAGGACTAGACCTATAAACCTTGAAGAACAAAAGGCAAAATAAGCTCCTGAAAGTGACCTTATTAACTTATGCTCTCATTGGATCTCAGCTACCTTCACTCTTTCAGTCAGGCAGGGAAGGAAGAAAGCAGAGGCCTGGTGGGCTCACTGAGTGAGGGCTCCAGGAATAGCCATGGAGCACTGTGCAGTTTTCTTACTCACCATGTTTGTGATCGGTTATTCTCTAGAGTCTCTATCTCCTGAATCGATTCGTTTACAAAGGCTCAAAGAATTGGAGTTGGTGGCACATGACAGTGAGTTTTTAACTCTACTTCAATAGCTGCAGGCCATGTAATGTGCAGGGGAGAAGGGATGGCCTTGGCGATGGCTGCCCAGTAGGTAAATTCCTTCCCTTCTCTGCTAAGCAGAACACCCAGGTGTTTACTAGTTTGTGGGTGTCAGAGTGTCTCCATCTATGGTGCTGAGGGGTATGTGTGCTATAGGCGAAGGACCATGGAGCCGTCTCTTTGCCTAATCACATTTGAGTAAAATACCACTAAGTATTTTGTATCACAGCATATATTGGAGCAAATGAGTATATTTTAAGAAGACCTAGCTAATTTGAGTAGACTCAATTTAATAATATTAATTGTCTGAATGCGGGTATCACCATTTAAAGATGAGTTTTATAATTATTTACTGTTGTTGTTGTTAGGTGCCGTCGAGTCAGTATCCAACTCATAGTGACCCTCTGTACAACAGGGGAAACACTATTATCAGTGCTTCTCTGCTGTGCATAGGGTTTTCAGCAGCAGGTTGATTTTTGGGAGGGGGTTGCCAGGTCCTTCTCCCAAGCCTACAGCCTCTGGTGTTCCCAGGCAGTCTCCCATCCAGGTACTAACCAGGCCCGACCCTGCTTAGCTTCCGAGATCTGACGGGATCAAATGCCACAGGGCTATGGCTGCAGGCTTATTACTGTTGTTAGGTGCCTTCAAGTCTGTATCCAATTCATAGCGACCCTGTGTTCAACAGGCGAACACTGTTGTCAGTGCTTCTCTGCCATTCAAAGAATTTTCAATGGTGGATTGATTTTTAGGAGTGGGTTGCCTGGTCCTTCTCCCTTTATAATTATAGCAATGGAAAATTTTATCAAAGGCCTAAAATATGCATGGGCCATCTTGCCTGGACATAATTAAGATGGCATATATATTATGCTGTGTAACTTGTTATTGCTCTACTAACACTTGTATATTTTTTTCTCTACAAAGTGATGTGCAGTGTCAATGCTGAGTTGTATATCTGATTAATTGCAAAGCATGGTTGTCTAATTTTTCTCTATTTGAACTAAGGGTAGGGTAGGGAGACTTGATGTTAACTTTACTAAGCAGTGAGACAAAAAAGATACACAGAAATTATATGTGGTTCCCTTATTTGGAGATGGAAATAAGTAGTGCTTTACTTCATCTGTGCTCCCCTGACTGTTTCATAAACCCTGGTGGTTGGTAATGAAGAAAGAATATTCTCTGACTCCTAGTTTGCTTCCCCGGTTGTTGGATCTCCATCACTTTTCTGGAAGAATTATGAAAGTCTCATTCTAAAATGACGCTTTCTTCCTTGAGTGTTTTAAAAATGCTCTGAGGTCAATTTCACTCTTTTCACTTTTGTAGGATGAGACGTAGAGGCTATTTTCTGGAGGGTCAGAGGGCGTAGCACCTGATTAATTTAAAAGTACAGTTGGGATTGGAGAGACCTGTGTGGTATTGGTAAGAACCCCAGTCCGGGGTTCCAGATTGTACCTTGATCCTTGATCTCTGCTGGGTCTGGTCTTATGCCAGCCTTGGGTGACAAATGTGGGCATCCGTGCTCTTAGGCCTGCACACCCAGAAAGGCAGGGCTCTTCAGAGTCTCCTGATAATTTCATGAAGATGAAAATGATTTTCATCTTGGTTTACTTTATTTGTTCATTTAACTTATTCTTGTTGAATGCATGTTTTAGGTAATGATCCATAGGGGCAAGGAGAACACAGAAAAATGTCTCACTTTCTTTCCTTCAGGATCTAGAGTATATTTTCTCCTTCCCTACCTGTGTAAACATTTCACTTTATAATTAACCTAGTTTTGGAAATGGCCATTCTTCTACCTTCACTACAACATGAGCTGGGGAGAAATTTGCTGGGTTGGTTTTAAACCAGTATTGAGGAAAGAGTGGAATGACCTTAAAAGAAAAGTGTATGACTTCGTTACAAGTTTTTGTCCTTTGGCCTCTCATCCCTCCAGCATGCCCACAAGATGCAATTTGGTATCTAGAACTCTTTATATTGACAAAATCGTATCATGGATATTTTGTGACTCTTCAGAACAGGAGTGACTGCAAAAACTCCCCGCCACTGTCTAACATGTACATAGGCATCGTCAGGCTAATCAGTCAATGATGAGGTCTGGTGTAGTCCACTGCCAAATCCTCTGGGGATGGAGCTAGGCAAGAAGTGAACATGTGGCTTATTTATTTACTTATTTATTTATTTTTCATTTCCAAGTATAAAAGACCTCTATATGACTTCAGGGATTGAGGTTGAGTTACTGCTTCAACATAATTGGTTTTTCAGTTGAAAAAGCTCAAAGGAGGTATTGAAAAGTCTATTTGGAGCTACCTAATGGCCATATGCCTAGTGCAAGTCACATCTTCGTACCAACTGCTTCCCCAGACTGTGGTGTATCCTTAGCACCATCAGCCTCTCAAGGGACTGCTGGGAAGAGAGGAAGGACAGTCACTGGTGTCTGTATTGTTCCTATGGTAATTCTTTGGAATAGGAGCTGAGAGCCCTTCATCGTCTTTTTATGTTTAATCATTGACATTTTTGGTCTTCCTCTGTTTCAGAAGAAGCCATTGAAGATGTTGAAGGCCCCAGTGAAACGCCTGCTGATCCAGAGGAGCTTGCTAAAGACCAAGAGAGTGGAAGTGAAAAAGACCAGAGCAAGTGGACAGGTAGTGTGCATGGGCGTGGCTGCCCTTGAACCCTCTGGCATTTCTCCCCTGGAAGAATGAGGGTAGTAAGTCAGGGACCCCATGCTCCCTTAAGCTACCTCCAAGCCTCCAAAAAACTATGTTGGCGCTGAGCAAGCAGGAAAGGGATCTGTTTTGTGTGTTTGAGTGATCACCTCAGTCTCCTTTATTATATTAATGGGTTTTTAAAAGTTTTTAAAATGGCTTCAAAGCTACCTTGTTTATCACGCATCCAGGTGTCAGGCTCTGGGCTAGAGCATCTGGAATTTTGAAGGCTCATTTCTTGGGAAGCTGCTCATGTGGTTGTTTTGCCCTTTATGTCACTCTTCCTCTGTTGAAGGTTCAGCAGGGGGATCTCTTATGTGGAACGTGATCAGGGTCACTCTTGATTCCCAGCCTCAAGGTGCTCTAAGAGAGTTGCAGTGAGGGGTGGTCTTTGTCCTCCATTTGGGGGCCTGTGCCCAGCCTGCATATTCTTTCTGCCCTCTCCCTCCCCCAGCGACAGCACCCACATGCTGGAGTCCACCCACAGGGCAGCCAGGCAGTGCCTCCAGGCAGGAGGACAGCTTACTAAAAGCAGAAGAAGTTGAAGAACCCAAGACAGGAAGTGCTATTTCTGGAAAAGCTGGTGCCGAGAGAAGGGGAACAGCCATTTCTCAAGATGACAAGATTTCTGTGTAGAGGGAAAGAAGAGCTGAGATGCAGGAGAAAAGCTCAGGGTTTTTGAGGAGTAGCAAAGTCATTTCTGAGAAGACTTGCTGGACAGACGAGTCTCCCAGAAACCACCACAATAATAAGAGGAAATGATATGACAAGCAACAGAAATTATTTTATTTGGTCAACCTAATTCTTATGACCATTATTAATATTATAGTAGTTTGATTCTTTTGAGAAAATATTTACCTTCTAGAGTCCGCATTGGTTAGGCCTTTGTTACTTTTCCAGCCAAGACTGTTCTTAAATCATGTTCAGTGTTGGCCTTCACTATTTAAACAAGATACAGAATTTTGGAGAGAGGCCAGAGGAGAGCAATGAAAATGACTGAAGGCTAAGAAATACTGCCTCTGAGAAGAGGTGGAAGAAATTGGGGCTGTTCGGCCTAGAAAAGAGGAATTCAAAAGGCAGTGTAATGGCTTCCAGATATTGGGAGGGATTCTCAGAGGAAGCAACATGCTGTTAGGGGGTCCTGGGAGAAAGAATAAGAGTGGCTGAATGAATAGAGGGTCGTACCAAGTGGATTTCACCACCCGTGCTGCTTAGTGCCCCCTTCCCTTCTAGGCTCTGTGGGGTCCAGAGGCGTGTTCTCGAGATACCACTGAGGGGACAGGGTTATACACCCCAGGATGATGTGTAAGGTAGGACCAGCAACTAGGCGATGGACATCTGTGACAAGGCCCCTCAGGATGTGGTAGGGGGAGTTTTTGCCTCTGTTTGCTTTGCCTGGACCAAGATCTCAGTCTTAGCTGCCATATGAAGTTGAGTTCTAAACTTCTGCATGGTTCAGGTTGCAATGAAACGTATCTTCCCTGAGGAGGTGAGCAGGGGAGAGCATTTCACTAACACACTTTGAAGACTAGGTGACCTTCTGGACCATCTGTTTATTGTCATGACTTGGGTGCTTGATTTTTAATCCTAACTTTGCCACTTGCTACCTGTGTGACCTTGCTTAAGTTCCCTTAACCTTTCTGTGCCTGAATTTCTTCACATGAGATGGGGATTGAAAATAGTCCTGCAGTCATAGGACTGCTACAAGAATTATTTGAATATAGGACACGTAGAATAGTGCTTAACATAACATAATAAGCTCTTTATAAGGAACTTGTTTGTTTAATAATTTAGTTAAATAAGATGCAGAAAACTAGTAGCAGTTTCTCACAGCCTTCTCTATTTGATTGTAAAACTGATCCCTGGCAGTATGTGGCCTCTGGGAATTTTGAAAAACTGGCAGGAGAAATATGCAAGGATTTAGTGGGTTCATGCAAATAATATTTGGTGCGTATGTTTCCTGCATTCTATGTGCTAAGTGCACTATGAAAATGAAAAGAAACCACTGCTAGAAAAGCTCCTACTGTGTGTACTGCTCTGTGTTGGCAACTTTATTTGCACTTCTCAAATCCTTACCAGCAGTGGAGGGCAGCTCAACTAAATATTATTCAGAGTGCTAATAATTCTGAGGGAGGAGCCCAGCGGTACACCTGTAATCTCAGTGAGTCAGGAGGCAGAGGCAGGAGGATTGTGAGTTGGAGGCCAGAGGCAGCCAGAGTAACAGAGTGAGACCCTGACTCAAAAATAAAAAATTGGCTGCTGGTGCCTTGCGATGGCAGAGCACTTGCAAAGTATTTGTGACGCTCCAGGGTTCAACCCCCAAGTATGGCCACAAAAAAAAAAAAAAAAAAAAAAGGAAAAGAAAAGAAAAAAATCAGAAGGAGGATGGCTTCATCGTGTTAGTGGACATTCTAGGCAATCAGGAGACTACTAAAAGATGTAAAATGAGCACTATAAAAACAAACGTCCTTAATAGGGCTCCACTTTTCTTATGCATTCACCAAGCAACAGGCCAAGTTAATCTTTACCTCTAAGACAGAGAGTGAATATAAATGAATGAATAACTCAGAGGTGCACCTTGCCAGATGCATAGTAGTAAAAAAAAGAAGGGGAAATTCTTTCCTGACTTCTGCCAGGGATCCTCTTTTAACCTGAAGCATAATTTTGTCTATATTGTCTGAGTGTGTAATGACAGGCTCTATTAAGGTACTTGCGCCAATTTGATCTTGAAATCGATATAGGTGCCAGCAACCTTTCCTGAGCTTTCTTTTGGATCCTTACTATTTTATACAAAATATCTGCCTTTGTTCCATTTTCTCCCTAAATTGAGCTGTTCCTATCTGATTAAATGTGACGGGGAGTGCTTCCTCCTGCCAAATAAATAGTGATTTCACAATTTGTTCTGTTGATTAGTGGCTGCTCATGATGCAGATTAATATTGCAAATAGGCCTGGATAATTGGCATTTTCTCAGCTATTGATTATGTAGTTTTGGGGTTTGTGCAGGAATGGATAATGTTTACTAAAATTTTAGTTATTTTTCTTTTTTATTGGAATGGGACTTCTGATTTCCTTTTTGGGTGTCCTCTTTGGGATTCTTTGATTTAGATGTGAGGTCTGTTACCTTGGGTGGCAGTAAGACAAGCAAGATAGGGATCTGAATTGCAGCAGGGTCAATTCCATGATCATTTGTTGAGTCCCTACTACCTTAGGGCACTGGAGAGAATTCAGCTGATCACAAATTCGGTGAGCTTATAGGCCTTGCTGGGCTGGGATTTAGCTCAGTGGGTAGAGCGCTGCGCTGCAGTCTTGAGGCCCCGAGTTCAATTCCCAGTACCGTAAAAATGGGAGAAGGGCCTGGCAATCCACTCCCAAGGCAATCCCGAAGCACTCAGCCATTGAAAACCATATGAGGGTCGCTATGAGTCGGATACCGACTCAACGGCACCTAACAACAACAACAACAATAGGCCTTGCTTTCAGAGAATGTAACACTGCTGGGGATTTTAGAACACCCATCATGATAAAAGCAGTACGGGAGATTGCTGCTATCCAGTGGATGGAACTTCCTGTGCTGATAGAAATGTTCTGCATCTTCTGATATGATACAGTAGCCACTAGCCACATATGGCTAGTGAGCACTTAAAGTGTGGCTAGTACACTGATGAAGTGAATTCAAAATTTTATTTAATTTCAATGAACTTAAATTTCAATAGCCCCATGCACAGCTATAGATAATCA
The DNA here is from genome assembly GCA_007922755.1 of Pedetes capensis. Taxonomy (NCBI): domain Eukaryota; kingdom Metazoa; phylum Chordata; class Mammalia; order Rodentia; family Pedetidae; genus Pedetes; species Pedetes capensis. Next base: position 65,727 of record VMDO01006178.1, on the reverse strand, counting down.
CAAGGAATAAAACTAGCCCTGAAGGAATGCACCAGGGATAACTTAACAGGTACTGTAAAGGCAGCCTTAAGCTCTAACATTGTTCTAGGCACCCTTGTGCTTCACACCTGTCCTTTCTGGAAGGCTTGCCACAGACAGATACAGGTACTACTTCCCACAGCCCTTGGATTGGCCAGGTGGGGCGAGGGGCTTCTGATTCCAAGGTCAGTTGTAGCTTCATCTGTTTAGCCCAACTGCCATCATTGTCTCTGTGTGCCATGAAGTGAAACAGAGTTGGGAAGCACAACCTTGTATATATCGTCTCATTTGATTCTCATTCCTATTCTATGAAGTAGGTATAATGAACAACCACCCTCCCACCCCTGCCATTTTGCAGGTAAGGAAACCGAGCCCCAGAGAGGTCAGACAAGTTCCCAAAAGGTACACAAACAGGCTCAGACTTGCATACTACTTTGCACCTACTTGAACTTAGGACAGAGCCTGAGTTCTTACCGGTGAGCCACCTCTCCAAGAATGAACTGCTCAGTGTAATCAATCTAGTTTTACTCTGTCCGAGAGTGCGTGAGGAGTCGCGTTCTCTCATAGTTGTGCCATGAGAACAGTACATGGTGGCCACCTGTATATTCAAAATGAACTTGCTTGTCAGCCAGGAATGTGCCTTGTAGTGAGCCAGTGTCATGCTCAGTCTGAAAGTACGTTGGTGACATGGAAAGAAGTATATAGATTTGGAATGAGGAAGCTCACTGGCTAGCGAATGACCTTGGTTGAGGGACTTGGCCTATGGAAGCCTCCAGTGTCCCATCTGTGAAATGAGGGCAAGTGATACCTGCCAGCCCCAACCACCTGTGGTTCTGTGACAGTGAGCAGTGACACATATTACAAGCCATTGGTGAACAAGGGTCACATCTAGTCGAGGCAAGGGTGAAGCTTTCTCATGCGCAGTGAAGCAAAGCCTCTTCCCTAATGCACTGCCATTTCCACTGTCCAACTTTGTGGTTTTCTCTTTTGAAACATGAAAATGACCCCTTGTCATCCTGCACCAGAGCGGATTTGAATGTGTGTGTGTGTACTAGTTTGAAGAGCCCTCAGTGTCAGCCGCTGAAGAGTGATTAATGCAGTGATTAGCCAATCAATCATTAATTGCTATAAATTAAGTGATACACAATTAATGTGATGCTTTATCACCAATAATTAGGGGGAAAAATTGAACTGTTGGCAAAGAATCATAGCAAGATGGTTATTTGAATGCCGGAGCCGCCATGGTTTGTGGCCACAGAGCACCACGCTGGGTCTAGTTAAGGTAATTTGAGACACATTGGTCAGGGGGTATTGGAGCTTTAAAGAAAGACAGGGAAGAGGTGGAGAACTAGCTCAGTTTCAAATGATACCATGAGAATGCTCCAGAAATCCCTGACGATCATGTGTGTATTTCTGTAAAATCTTCAGTTAGAATTGTAGTTTGAGTGTTTTCTCTTTTCTAGATAAACGGCCTGAAGGGATCTTACTTTATTTTTTTAAAATCCATGATGCTCACCTAACACAGAGCAATTAGTGCAGTGGAGCGTCCCTGATTTGAATCTATGGAAGATTGCTATTGAAGGAGGTATTAATGGGCTGGCCAGGTCCGGGTGACTGTTAGGAAAAAGTGTGTTTATGGAATACAGTGCTGGCAGGCATGATTTCAATCGGATTTGACATGTTTAACATGAATGTGTAGTGTATGGCTCTTGCTGCATATGAATAATTCCTACAGACCCGCTGCCTTTCTAATTACTAAGGATGAAAAAAACCAGGTCAGGCACATCCTAGTGGAAATCTATTACTAGTCCCCCCCCCTTTCTCTCCCTGTTGTTTACAGCTTTGTATAAATAGAGATAATAGAGATGCCATTGTATGGAGAACTTAATGCCTGAAATGTACTCTGTGACAGCAAGTGGAAAGGGGCTGGAAAAAACTACTTTCCTCTCTCTCTCTCTCTAAATCGGGTCTGTGAAGGCAAAAGGAGGCATCTACTAAGAGGAAACAGGGAAACATATACTAGGAAAAGCACTGGGCTAGTAGGAGTCAGAAGCCTTGGGTTCAAGGCCCTCTTCTGCCACTAAGATGATCTGCATAACCTGAGGTCTGTGGACTTCAGTTTTCAGTTCTTTAAAATGACATATTGGACTAAAAGAGTCCTTACAATTCTGGAACCCCAAAAACCTATAATTAGAGAAAGAACAGTTGAAGAGTAGTGTAAAACCTCAAAGAATATCAATTACTGAAGTTAGAACACTAGTAACTTTTAGATATTTCCCTAGCATGTGGCTAGTTAATATAGTATGGACCAGAAGCCTGGATAAAGGGTTCACCTAGGCTTTCTCCATGGAGGTCAGACAGTGCCAAGCCTGTGTTTCTCGGTGGGGCATCAGAGTGCTACATACTCTCACGTAGTCCTTTGTTACTGGGATCAATTACACTTTGTTATCAGAGCTGGTATGATGTGGACATCAGTGCAGGAGTCTCTGAAGTCTCCCATGGGTGTCTTTGAATGGCCACCTATATACCTGTCCTGGGTGGCTCAAAACCAGGCCACTCACCAACATCACCTCTATATAAAAATCATTTTTGCCTAACTCTATATCCCTCTGGCACTTGATTCCATTTCTCTATTTCACCCAAAAATAAATTAGGCTTTGCAGTAGGGTGTGTGTGAGGGAATGCTGGGAGTCTAGCTTATGTGACCTCTCTGTGGTTCACATTTCCTGTCAATGGAATTGGTTTTCGGTTTTACGTTTGCACAAGCATGGGAATTACGTGGCTACGTCAGCTTTTCCAGGTTCCACTTGTGCCCCTGCTCTCCTTTTTTCCAGGCTACTTTTAGTGTAACTTGGCTGCTTAGAGCCACTGCAGGCAGAGTTCTGTCTCACAATTGAAAACAAACCATGAACTATTTTTACGTTAGGAAGCAAAAAATAGATATAGGGAGTGGCGTATGTAGACTTGCCTGAATGCCAATAATTTAAAGCTTGGCTTTGAGAATTTATGTTAAGTCACAAGAGGGATGGAGACCATATTAGTTGAGCAAATATTTTTTTTTTGTAGAAATATGCAAAAAAGGCAAGGAGTTTTCTCTTAGAAGAGAGATCATATGTAATCACATAATTAGGGCACAGTATAATGAAATTATCATCAAGGTATAGATAAGAGACAGTGAAAATGTAATTTAAGGAGCAAATCCTTGTGTATCACTATAGAAAATAACTTGTAGATTTGTATATGATTCTTACAAAGTGACCATATTAGTCTTTCCTGCTTTGTTCCAGATTTAGCTTTTATACTGAGGGGGAGGCACCCCTATTATTAGAATCAGGACGGTGGAGCCTGAGAGAACCACTGATGTGCTGTACCACTCTGTGCTGTACAAAATACAGACCAGAGGTATTTCCAGTTTTCTTGGCACTTTGAACCTACAGGAGAAAATAGAGAGTGATTCTCATTTTCCAGCCGCACAGGGGCTTAAATGATATGTTTCCTCCCTTGGCACAAATTCGAACTCTCCCATTGAACCTGAATTAGCAAAAAGAGCCCCTTGGCAGATCATGGGGAAAGCTGATAGGTAAGGGTAGTGAAAAGTTTTGTGCAGTGGCTTTTTGTGTCTTTCACCATGATGGACACACACCCAAAGTTTAAGTGTTTATATTCATAAGTTTAGTTTCACTCTCAAGATTCAGTATGTTAGGAAAATAGGTTTGGAATGGAGAAAAAAAACTGGAAGGGTACTGTTATATTCCATTATCTGGGGGTATGTGTTGTACTGGGGCCCAAAGATCCTAACCTCGTTAGTGGTCAATGTGATGGGTACTAAATGATTCTCTGTTCACTTTGGCCTGGTCCCACTGTGTTTTTTGTTTGTTTTGTTTTGTTTCATATTTTCTTTTATGATAGGGTTTCATAGCCCAGGTTGGCCCGAAACTCATGATCCTCTTGCCTCTGCCTACTGAGTGCTGGGATTATAGGCATGTACCACTATGTCTGGCTAACACTGTACTTTTGTTTTGTTTTGTGTTTTGACCTGTCTTACACCTCTAGTCTTTTCCCTCTGTCAGTCAAAGGGTCTCTAAGGTTTTTTTCCTGTTCTGATTGTCTCCAGGTCCTTGGTCATTGCAGTTCTACCATGCATCCAGGGGGCAGTGTGATAAGTGCAGACCCCAGTGTGTCCTCTACCCTGGCCACAGCTGCAGGTGGCATCTGTGCACAGCTCAGGAGGCCATGTCAGGGGAAGACAGGATACTTTGGGGGAACTGACAAGAGGGCAGAGGCAGGCAAGGCTGAATGCCTCAAAGTTAGGAATCAGGAATATTTATCTGGTCCCCAAATCCCAGCAGGAGCTGGGCTCGTGGTGGCAGCAACTGTCTAGAAGTTATTAAATAGACCGACAGCCAGTGTAGGTCTAAACAAGGTAGTGGTTCTGTTTTGATTGAAGTTCATTTACACACATGACACAGGGGGAGCAAGGTATCTTGAAGCTGAAATGCAAGATGTCCTTTTGGGAGCTCATATCAGTGTAGTTATGCAGCCTTATGCATATTTTAACAAGGAATTAGTGCACCAGATTAAGTCCTCTGATGCAGGATTTTGTACTGTTTTTTTCCAGAGGCAAGCAGCAGCAGCCTCCCATCAGTGTGGGCCCACCATTCCGCTTCAGGGGTTCTAGAGCCTGCCTGAGAAGCAGCTTACTGGGTAGGCAGGGGCTCTTACAGTTCAGCGAGGCACCTGGCCCCCAATCCTGGTGGGCTGACTTGTACCCACAGAAGCTAATGCGAATCTGTGTGTCCTTCCCTGAAGAACAGGGGTGGTAGGCTGGTTTGGCCTTTGGCCTGAGAGGAAAACATCTAGGCTTTGAGACCAGTTGGTAGAGTGCTGCGCTGCAGTCTCTGAGGTCCCGAGTTCAATTCCCAGCACTGCAAAAACAGGAGAAGGGCCTGGCAATCCACTCCCTAAGGCAATCCCGAAAACCAGTCAGCCATTGAAAACCCTATGAGGGTCACTATGAGTCGGATACCGACTGGACGGCACCTAACAACAACAAAAACAACAAGTTTAGATGAGAACGTCATGTTACCAGTCATTTGAAGGTGGACTGGCATATCTGCCCATGCTTGCTGGGCCCTCTCATTTAATTCTAGTCAGAACACAAAGTGATATGGCTCCTGTGCTCTCTGAGGACCTGGGTTCAATCCCCAGCACTGCAAAAATGGGAGAAGGACGTGGCAATCCACTCCTGAAACAGTCAGCCAATGAAAATGGCTGAGGGTCGCTGTGATTTGTGCCCTACTCTATAGCACCTAACAACAACAACAAAACAAGTTACAAAAAGCTTTGGTTCTGACAGTTGTTCTCAAAGTGTTGTCCCTAGAACATCAGCATTACTGGGGAACTTATTGGAAATGCAAATAATCTGATTCAGACCTGGTGAATCAGAAATTCTGGGGGTAGGGCCTGTAGTCAGTGAATTAATGAGCCCTCTAGGGCACTCTGGCGCACTCTGGAGTCCCAGAACCTTAGGGCTGCAATCTCAGTAACAAACAGGAAGTTTTAAGACCTGTTTCTTCTTTAGCTGGACAGCAAGTCCCCAGTCCCTTCTGGGCGAGAGAGGTACTGTGCTTTCTTAAAAGATGGGAAGTGACTAGAGGAGACACGGGTCTTGAGTCTGGGCAGATGTAATCATAGATGGCATCATTAAGGGTTGGAGGAAGGGATGATGACCAGAGAAGCAGGGTCATAAGACATGTGATTTAAAGACTGGGAAATTTTTAGCTAGTCTGGTTAATAAGTAACACCTGGGTGAAGGGTACCTGTATTATTCTTTCAGCTTCTTATGAAGCAGTAATTATTTCAAAATAAAAGGTAAAATAATAACACTTAAGAGCTACTGGATTTTCAGTGTTAACTTACCTAGTTCATAGTTGATTTGGAGGGGAAATATAGTTTACCTGAGTAACAATTATACCCATCTGTGTTGTTGTTGTTAGGTGCCATAGAGTTGGTATCCAACTCATAGTGACCCTCATAGGATTTTCAATGGCTATTTCGGGATTGCCTTGGGAGTGGATTGCCAGGTCCTTCTCCCATTTTGGTGGTGCTGGGAGTTGAACTCAGGACCTCAGAGACTGCAGCACAGTGCTGTACCAAATGAGCTAAATCCCAGCCCATACCCATCTGTAGTGTAACACAAATCTTTGAAATCCTTTTTAGAAGCTGGGTGCCGTAGCACATGCCTGTAATCCTAGCAACTTGGGAGGCAGAGGTGAGAGGATTGCAGATTCAAGGCCAGAGGCCACCTGTGTAACTCAGCGAGACGCTGTCTCGATATAAAACATATAAAAAGGGGCTGTGGGTGCAGCTCAGTGGTGGAGCACTTGGAAAGTGTACATGAGGCCCCTGGTTTAACCCCCCAATATCCCCTTACACACACAGATCATAAAGTATCATCTGGGGCTGGGTATGCAGCTCAGTGGTAGAGCACTTGCTTTCTGGGTTAGATCTCCAGCACCACAAAAAGAAAGGAAAAAAAAAAAACCTTTTTAGAGTCTAAGTTGCTGACACCTATATGTCTCTCTGTACCCGTGTAGGCATATTCTGTGTTTTTGTAGGTGTTCATATTTCTTTAAAATGCTTTCTAGAGACAGATGGAACAACACAGCTTGCAATTCTATTCCCAAGAATAGGACTATATTTTGAATAGAAGGTTCTTAACCTCATTAGGCTGGACTTTGGGCAGGGAAAAGAAGCCCCAAGTTCTTTTTTAGCCAGGGCATATAGACCAACCCCTTCTGAGTGTTCATGTGCCTGCCTCTGCTTCACACAGTCTCTCCAATCCCTCTTTGAAAGGTCTTTAAGTGCCTGGTTGGAGGCAGAATGAGATCGTGCATGTTTAAAGACTGAGTTGGCGGCAAAGCTGACTTTAAGGAACTGTTGTTCTCTGTATTAGGGGAGGAAGAGGATTTAGCTAGATCTCTGGCCACTTATCAAATGCAGTAGCTACACAGAAGAAAGTAAGAAAGCTCAGCTTATCCTTTAGGGAAGGAATTGCAAGCAAATGCCAAGATTAGCTCTACTTTCATTGACGATATGAAGATCACAAAGTCCACAGGCACAGATGACCTTCTGGAAAAACTGTATTTCTACTGCAGAAAGGGAGTTTGAGGTCTGTGAGAAGCTAAGGGAGAAGGGCTATGGAAAGAGCACACGCAACCTTTCATTTAGTTGTAATTATGACCCGAATGACCATTTTTAGATCTGGCAAAATATCTGTGTTTAGTGTGCTGGGGTGGCTAACCCAACTCAAACACTGAGTATGTAGTTATGTGAAGTTTTCCTTTTTTCCCCCTTAGTCAATGGAGATAAAAGATTGCTATAAATTTCTGGGGCAGGTGGCAAGCTGGTTTACGGAATGCAGGGCTTTGAGAACCTCTAGCTTACGGAAAGTAGCATGAATTAATAATCATTTAATTGGCTCCTCCATTATGTTGCTGGTCTGGGAGATGGAAGTTTAGATGGAGGGGCTGTCAGTAGTACTTTTGCTAAGAGTCTGATGTTGAGAAGTAGAAGAGGTGGCTGCCTTTGGACTCTCCACAGGAACAAGTATCAGGCAGTATCCCAGACCCTCAGTGGGCTAACCTTGGGACCCCCAAAAGGAGGAGGACCAGCACTTTGGTTAATCCCACCTCCAAGTTTCACTGTATCACAAAGCGGAAATGGAGAAGAAACTTCCCAGCAAAATGGACAGCTCAGTAAAGCCCGGGAACCCCCCCCATGGGAGGCCAGGGGGAGGCTGGTGTGAGTACAGACTGTCCACCATGCCAACAGCTCCATTGGTATGCTGGGTGATGAGAAGAGAGATGATGAACTTTGCTCATGAAACACACAAGTTAATTCTATAAGTACTTTGGTTCCCTTGGAAGCTGAAAATTGGGCACCTTAAAGTTCCATTTTTACTGCATTTCCAATTTTTCTTGCAGCAACTCCATGCTTTACCATGTCACCAAATGAGAAATAGGCATTTGTCGGCATTAAATCCCCTGGGATTGCATGTACAACTCTTGTAAGCTTTCTGTGGCCAAATTTTCAGTGACTCAGATTTGGGATTTGTTAGGGAAAATGGAGTTTGGGTGAGAATTTGTTCTAGTTAGAGTGGTTTTATCAGGTGGAGTTATAGCAGTCTGTGAATGTTTAAATGCTATTTCTGCCTCTCTTGGCCACTTTATAAGCACTCTAAGGACATGATTCTTACCTATTTTTTAAAGCAAGTTGCTTTTTACATGACGTTTTGCTAGCATTGTTTTAATAATTATATATGTTTGTTGTTGTTATTAGGTGCTACCAGTTGGGTCCGACTCAGCAACTCAGCAACAAAACACTCTCTGACATTGTGCCATGCCTGGCACTATTGTCAGTGCTCTTGGCTATTCATAGAATTTTCAGTGGTGGATTGTTTCAGGTGTGGACTGCCAGGTCCTTCTCCCTAGCCTGCAGCACCTAGTATTTCCAGGTGGTCTCCCATCCAAGGACTAACCAGGTCGACCCTGCTTAGCTTCCAAGATCAGGTGGGATTGGACGTTAGGGTGCTATAGCTGCAGACATTGTATGTGCTTATGGCATTATAAGTCCATTTCTTGGAAATTGTAAGCCAAAATTGCATGAACTCAAATGGGCTGTGTTTTCTTCCCTACTCTCTTCCAATTGGTGAAAGAGGGGATAACTTTCTAAATAGTTATTTCTAGAAGTTAAATATTTCCCAAATATATAAAATATCTGAAAGTTCAGGTCGCTATTCTTAAGTGATTTTCCCCACTAAAGAAGCCACGCATTGATGACCATGATTGTTTTTCTGCCTAAAATGTAAAGGAACCTAAGAGCATAAGTTGGAGAATCATGAATAGGTCTGCCTTTTTCAGTGTTTGTCTTTATCAGTTTTAGTAGCCTACCCATCTTAAAGTGGATCTTGACCCAGAAAGCCAAATTTGAATTTTCTGAGCTCCTTAACAGGGACATGCCAGTTCTTTCTGTGCAAGTTGAGTGGGGTGACCATAACTTCTAATAAACTGAGCAACTGTTTTTTCACTAGAGAGCCTGCATGGCCAGGAATACATAGTTCATATCCTACTAAGTTTCAGTAGGGGTTTGACCCAGGTTTTCATTGTCAAAATTTCCCATTTACCTTGCTTTATAGAGTGTGGCACATTTGTGCATGATTCCTTGCCACATTTTGATCCCTTTTGAAATGCCAGGAGCCCAGCATGTTGGGTATGGAAAATTCTTTGAGACTGAACACATATTTTCATATGATATAACTTCCAAAATAAGAAAAATTGCTTCAACCAGCAATGTAAAAAAGTACCACCTGACATCTTACACAGTATGGATCCAAATACCAATTTTTCCATGGACAACTGAAGGTAAATACTAAACCATTTAATTATAATACTAAAAATATAACTACAGTAAAAAGCTTAGAAAATGGTCCATGATGCTCACTTAAATATAAGTCATTTTCACCTAGTTTTTTCTCATACCTGTTGTTTATATAGCTGTAACATGGTTTAATGCACATTTTATTTCTTTTCTGATTTACATTTCTCAATATTTTTCAATATTGAGGGCTAGAATGATTTTTCAATATTGCCTCATAGCTAACATTTTTAATGTCTCCTAATTCACAATAGAACAATTATGCCATATTTTACTTGTACCACACCCTGTTTTAAAATACCTAGATTTTATTTTATTGATTTTTTTCCCCCCAGTACTGGGGATTAAACACAGGACCTTCTTCATTGCTAGGCAAGCTCTGTACCACTGAGCTGTAGCCCTAGCCCTTTATTTTATTTTGTTTTAGATAGAGTCTTGCTACATTGTCCAGGCTGCCCTTGGACTTGCAATCCTCCTGCCTCAACCTCCCAAGTAAGTGGAATTATAGATGTGTGCCACCATGCTCAACTAGACTGTTTCTAATTAATTTTATCATTCTTATAAAAACCATCACAGGTAGTTACTGATTATTTAAACTGTCTTGTCTTTGGAGCACATCTATTTCCTTTTCACTAATGTGATATCATAGAAGACTTACAGTGATCAGTAATTGATTTTTAAAATGGTGTTTTCTATATGGTAACATCTCTTGAGTTAAAGTTTAGAAGAGTCTTCAAAGCAGAAAACCACAGTTCTTTCTCTCTTGGTATTTGTACAACCTCATTTCCTTATGCCTAGAATATATGTGTGCTAGTGACAAAAGTGAAGTAGAAATTGATTTTGAGATTCTAGCCCTTTTGAAGTTGTTCAGAGAGAAGCAGCTTGAGAAAACCTCTGATAGTCTGTGGCCTGTAATAAACCCTCATTTAGCATGTTGATGGAGAACTCATACAACCCTTTGCTGATCTACGGAAATTGTACAAAGACTTCCTTGCCAGGTCTTGATAGAGATTGATGTTTTAAAATTTGAGGTCAGGCTAGGATGGAGTTAGTGTCACCTTATACTTAACCTTACTCATAGGAGCAGTCCCCATACCTCCCAGGGAAACACAGTGAGATTGTAAGTAGGTGTTTATAAACTCAGCTGTTGTAAAAATGGCATTACTTTATCTTTAAAGAAGGAGCTAGTGAATTGCAGGGGACTAATGTCCATACCAGAAAGATGTCTATGTTTTATTGACTGCGCAAAGGCATTTTACTGTGTGGATCATAACAGACTATGGATAACATTGTGAAAAATGAATATACCAGAACACTCAATTATACTCATGAGGAATATGTATGTGGACCAGGAGCCAGTTGCTTGAGCAGAACAAGGAAACACTGCTTGGTTTAAAAGTCAGGAAAGGTGTGCATCAGGGCTATATCCTTTCACTATATCCCTTCAGCCGCTAGGCTGAGCAAATAATCCAAGAAGCTGGACTTTCTGAAGAAGAACACAGCATCAGGATTAGAGGAAGACTCATTAACAGCTTGTGTTATAGAGATAACACAACTTTGCTTGCTGGAAGTGAAGACAATTTGAAACATTTACTGATGATCAGTTGCACCTCAAAATCAAGAAAACAAAAATCCTTAACAGCTGGGTCAGTACGCAACTTCATGATAAACAGAGAGAAGATGGAGGTTATCTAAGATTTTGCTTTACTTGGTTCTACAATCAATACCCACTGAAGCAGCAGTCAGGTAGTCAAAAGACACATTGCATTGGGAAAAGATGTTGCACAAAACTTCTTTAATGTATTGAGAAGTAAAGATGTCATATTGAGGACCAAGGCATGCCTGACTCATGCCACGGTATTTTCAGTTGCACTGTATGCTTGTGAAAGCTGGACATTGAATAAAGGAGACAGAAGAATTGGTGTTCTTGAATTACGGTGCTGGAGACCAATACTGAATATACTATGGACTGCCAGATGAACCTAGGTACATCCTAGGAGAAGTGCAACTAGAGGGCTCCTTGGAAGCAAAGGTGGTTGGACTGCATCTTATGTACTCTTAACATTTTGTCAGGAAGTACCAATCCCTGGAAAAGGACATCATGTTTAGGAGAGTGGCAAGTCAATGAGAAAAAGGAGGACCCTCAACTAGATGGATTAACACATATGCTGCAACAATGGGCTTAAACCTAAAAAAAGCTCTTGTGCATGCAACAGCGTCAGGGAGTATTTTGTTCTGTTGTACATAGGGTTGGTATGAGGCAGACCCAACTTGACAGCATCTAACCACAACAACAATATCCACTTTTGGGCAGATTTGATTTAATAATGATGCAAGTTGTCCTGGGTAGAAAGGAGATGAACCCCAAAGTTTGTGTACAAGTGGATATAGTGTTTCATATAGCAGGGCTGCCATGTTACTGGGAAGAAAGAATGAGGGATTTTATTTTTCAAAATATAGTGGTACCTCAGCACTGGACCACAGTTCAAATGCTGATCAGTTTGAGTGCTGAACACTTTTTTCCCCATAAGAAACAATGTAAATGCATTTATTAGTTCCAACACCACTATGAATAGCTAATTTAGACATATGCATGCCACTCACATACTTAGTAATAAGTTCTTTTTAAAGTTGTTACTGTTTTCTTCTTTCCTTCACTTTTAGTGCTACAGTTTCTTGGGTGCTTTGATGACTGTATGGTATACATGTATATACATTTACAAAAAAAAAAAAAACACAAAAAAACAAACCCATGAAATTGTGAACATAGCACCAGGACAGGTCTTTACTGTTTGAAATCCACACACATCCCCTTTGTTTCAACCAGAACCATCATGGATAAGCATGGTGTCTTATATAGGTTTTAGCACCACGTTCAAGTGCTGAGCAAGTGGTCAAGTAACAAACCAGAATTCTCTTGGAAATATTGGTCAAGGACTGAAGTGTTTCAGTACGCAGCAGAGGTGCCACTATACTTAGCTCAAACTTACAAAAGAAGCTTTAGAATTCCAGAGCAGTTTGTGTTTGAAAGAAAAAAGGGGGGAAAAAGCAATAAACGGTCCCTTCTCCACATATGGGGAATGAATAGTGGCTTCTGAAACCAGAATTCTCACCTCTGCAACCTTGCTTTGATTCATGCATTCAGCATGGAAAGAAGAGGATGGACTCTGGTCCTGTGAAGAAACTAATGCTACACTGGGTTGCTGTGTTTGCTTTTCAGCTCTAAGAGAGGAGTTGGGTGGTCTCTGCCTTAGTGTCCGTTCATTCACAATGCTGAGCAGCTGTATAATTGACTCATCCCATGGTGGACTGGCAGGCCAGTGGAGGTCATTATAAGGAATTCTCATGGTCCTATAAAAGCAGGTGCTGTTTTAGGCTAGGTAGATTAATAGAAACAGGGATGGGTGTTTGGAATTGAACCTCCATCCTGGTTGCCTCTGCTGGAAGGAGCAGATGGTGGCTCTTTACCAACTATAAGCAGCATCCCCAGCCTAATGCCTACAGTTTGGAGGTGGAAATAGGGAAAGTGGCTGTGACAATTAAGCATCTCAAGAAAGTATCACTGGGTGCTTCCTTTCACTGTATCTTTAGAATGTATTTAGAGAATAAGGAAACTTCTGCTGGCAGAGGGAAATTAAGTCCCAGAAACATGAGACTTCAGCCATGGGTATGTTCATTCAAAGGCTCATCACACTGCAGGGTCTAAGACCTGGGCTGCAAGGTTGTGTGGGATCGGGTCTGAAGGGGGCCAGGAGATGGGAAGCAGGCCATGGGGGAACTGATCTAGAATGTTACAGCACCTAGTTAATTGGCAGCCAGTTCATCACATTAAATATCCAGCTGTCATGTATTACCTTTCAACTGAAAATGAATAACTCCCATTAAGAGCAAAATGGGTTTGAAGTCGATTCGAGACAGATTAAAGTACTGTTATGAATCTATGTGTTGGGAGGAGGAGGAGGAGTCTTTGTGTAATATGCTCGTCCTTGTACTTTTTAAATAATAGATGTCCTACAAACTTATGGAGACCAGGTTACAAAGATACAGGGGTTAAAGGTCACAAGATGTGCATTCTAGAAAGAGCATCAACTTCCTGGAATATTTCCTGTATTTGGCAATTTTTTCTTCAAAATTATTTTGTGGCATGATGATTTTATTGAATAAAATTGATTTTCTAAAATTTATTAAAAGTTCATGTCTATAATGAAACCACCTTGGTGTCCATAGCAGAACAAATTTCAAAGTTGAACATAAAGTGAAAATACATGTTATAACGATAAGACTAGGAGAAACAGAAATCAGTTTTACTATAGAAGAAAACTTCGGCTTTCTAAGCCAGTCACCTTAATGTTGAGTCCTATTATTTTTTAATGACAGCAGTGAGTATATATTTTCAGGATTTCCCCCCCTTATTGCTTTAAGCAAAGTTCTGAAAAATGGAAGTGTATGTCCAAAATAAGTGAAAGAGCCAACCCTTACATACCAACTAGATTTGAGAATGACCAAATACCATATTGAAGTTTGTGCTGACTCCTTAGGAGCCCTGTTGATTAAACCCTTAGCTTCGCTGTTTTCTCATCAAAATCCTCCAGGTTCCTTGCTGTGCTTCCAACAACCCCTTCCACCAAGACATCGATAATCATTGTTTGGTATTCAGACTTCATGTGCTTCTCATTAATTGGTGTTTGGATTTTTGGAGGCATGGTTGTACAAGTACATAGGAAATTTTCCTCTTACCACCCACTCTGAAGAAACTCTCCTGTCTGCATCATTGGCTCGATTATAACTTGGATTCATGCCCTGCCTGGTTCCACTCCTCAATTATGTCTTCCCCAAAAGCAAATGGCTGAACCCAGACTTGATTTTTTTCTAAATGTTGGCATGCATATATCCATTGAACCCTCCTTAGATTGCATTTCTCAGATTGCCTGTGACGTGCTATACTGTGATTCTAAATGGTGGGGCATTGAAACTCACATAGCTTCCTACCTCTCTGAAGCACAGTATATCTGGTACTCAGGCTGGAAAACAGTTGGTGAGACTTTGCCACCTGCTCTCAACCCTGCTCCCTGTGCCCACAGAGAAGACAGCAGACTGTGTTTAGGTTGGGGGAGGTTAGAAGAGATTGAATTTAGTTTAATCCAACGCTAGAGCCTTTTAGTGCATTTGTTTACCTTCTTTTCCCAATGTTCAGTTGTAAAAGTAGTGACAGAAATTCACGGGGGAAAAACACTTGCTTTTTTTCCAACATGCTAGATGAGTTAGTCTGGATGTTCATCCTTCCTGAATTTTGGTGTTTTAAGAAAATCCTGTGCTATAAATGAATGTTGATTTTCACCCAACACAAACCGTCTGGGTGCTGGCCTGGCCTGGCTACTGTATTGCATCCTCTACTTTTTCTTCCAGCATCGTCCAGCCAGGCAGAGAAGGAGCTGACAGATTCTCCTGCAGCCTCCAAACGCATCTCCTTCCCAGGAAGCTCAGAGTCTCCACTCTCTTCAAAGCGGCCAAAAACATCCGAGGAGATCAAGCCAGAGCAGGTGAGGCCAAGAAGGGGCCTGCTGCTGGGGGACATGTTTACCCAATGGTGGTAAATAAACTTTTGAGTGGGTGGGCTTGAGGCAGACAGAGTTATTGGTGGGAACTGAAGACTCAGCAAGAGCAATCGATGTGTCCTCCACAGATGTACCAGTGTCCCTACTGCAAGTACAGCAACGCTGATGTGAACCGACTCCGGGTGCATGCCATGACCCAGCACTCTGTCCAGCCCATGCTTCGCTGTCCCCTGTGCCAGGACATGCTCAACAACAAGATCCACCTCCAGCTGCACCTCACCCACCTACACAGTGTGGCACCTGACTGTGTAGAGAAGCTCATCATGACGGTAAGGCAGCCAGGAGTAGCACCCTGTGGTTTTTCTTCCTGTAGGGGTCAAAGGTGTGCAATAACATGAACATGATCTGTCAGTTGGAAGAAAAAACCAGTGTAAAGTTGGAAATGTCAGAAAATCATCCTAGGTCTGTGACCTTTGTTTTGTATTATTTGTGTTAGACTTGGCGTGACTGTGGTCCAAACTGCTGAATGTGTGTTTCTCAACCTCTTTTCTCATCTTCTTAGGATGCAGAGGCATGGATTAGCTAAACATTTATATGAATAAATCATTATTCAGACCCTCCAACCTTTATTGAGCAGGTCATAATCTCGGTAGCTCTGATAATCATTATGTCTCATTTCATCCTTACAGCAAACCCTGTTTTAAAAAGTTTGACATGTTCTTAATAGAGAAATCTGAGGCTCAAAGAAGTTAGTTGACTTGATATCATTTGTAAATGGTGAAGTTGAGATTTGAACCCACATTTTCCAACTCTAGGTATAGTCTTATTAATAATATGGGAGTTTCTCCCATGGATAGTTTATTCTCAAAGCAAGAAAGTTGTCAGTTGGGTATAACACGCTGATTCATGAATATCAGTTTTGCATTTGAACATAATGTTGCTATGCCTGCAGGTTTTGCATGAATAACTCTTTAAGTAGCCATTATAATAAACATGGCCCGAAAGGTTAGTATAAAAGTTTCATTCTAATAAAAATGTGAAAACTTTTAAAAATACTACAGGTGATAGTAATGGTCTTTCAACTATGCTGGGCCTACTACAAAAGTCTTCCTGGTCACACAAGGAAGTGTCACCAAAGAGAATTACTCTTACCTCTAAGTTAGTATTAATTCAACAATGGGATAATAAGAAGTTAATTTGATTGACTTTTCATGTGACGATTCCCAGAGAGGTAGTTTCTTCAGAATCCCACATTATAATGTGCAGGTTACAGACATATCACTTCTAGGGCATTTTCAATTCCATTTGGTTATGTAAAATTAATGAATAATGTGGTAAGTGATGTTTAGTCGTGAGGAACATATAATTGATGATGCATCGAGAAAACTTTAACAGCCAGTGGGAAACTCAGAGGTGACATAGCTTGAGCTTCCTTCTAGAGACCTTTCAAATATAAATTCACTTTCCATGGGCAGTTTCAAATAGGCCAGTGAACTTTGTGGAAAGATTCTTTGTAAGTGGAACAGGTCCTCTTCCTATAGATGGGTGAGTTTCTGTGTTACAGGTTTCCCTGGCATTCTTACCAGCCTTTGAAATAATAAGGGGGATTTCCTAGATCTTACCTCACTTCCTCACTAGTGGCCAGGAACCCTGGGAGCTTGGAGGAATGGAAAGAGCTGTGGGGAGAGAAGCATTTTCAATACTCGACTACATTTTTCTTTTTCCCGGGTTATTATTTTTGCTGCTTAATATAAATGTAGACTAGGAACTGTGGGCTTATAGTAATCTGCATGACTGGTTTACATTAGACAGTAAAACATTTATTTTTATATCTTCAGGGACTAGCACTCACATTTCAAATACCCATTATTTATATTTTTATAATAGCAATAGCAAGGTGCATTTTGAGTGACAAGTCTGCTAATCATTATAAAACTTCATTTACCAACAAACTCTTCAAGGGCAGGATGTTACTGCTTTGTGTGCTTTGGGTACCAATCAAATTCATGGAAGTCACTCTCCAACCAGTCTTCATAAAGTAGTATTTCTCAGCCTTTTCTAGAGATCAGTGAAAGCAAAGTAACTGCCTTACTGGCCTATTCTATGCAGACTAAAACTTGATAAACACTGTTATAGACCCTCCATCAAGTGTTCTTCAAATACAGAATTGTGTGTGCATTGCCAAGGAGCATAAGGATACATTCAGGGAACTGGTTAACAGACCCTGTTCTTGAAATCTTGACAGTGAAATTGTGTAGGAGAAACAGCTCCCTAAAGGAGCTGTGCTTGGTTCCTTGTATAGAAATCTGTGTGTCTCATCTTTCAACAGCAGAAAATGGAGATGTTATCTAGACATTTCTGAATAGTGAACATTATAGGAAATGTGCTGGTTATAGGAAGTCAATTTGTGTATTAGTTACCTTTGCATCACTGTGACCAAAATACCTGACAGAAACAACTTAAGGAAGGAAAGGTTTATTATTGCTCATGGTTTCAGAGGGTTAGTCTGTGCTTGTGAAGAAGGCTGTAGGAGAGTATGGTGGAAGAGTTGTTCACATCATGATGGACCAGGAAGCAGAAAAAGCTTACCAGAACTGGAGACTGGGAATAACTTTGAAAAGCCTTCCCTCAGAGACTTATTTCCACCAGCTAGATCCTACCTCTTAAAGGTTCCACAGCTTCCCAAAATAATGCCACCAGCTGGAGACCAAGTATCCAAACATGATACTGTGGGGGACATTTTAGATCTAAACTTAACAGCTAGCACCAAGAGAAACTTAATGGATTCTGATATAAAGTTGAAAGTTGTGAGAAATGTGGGAAATAGAATCATATGTGTTCTACTTTTTAAAGTGTGTGTAAGGATGCTTTTGTACTCTTTGTATGAGGAGAGTGGAGTTATGGTTTGGCTGTCAGTATTGAATTATTTTTTCTAGTCATGAGGATGGTTTACACTCAGCCAAGTGATACATTTCCACCTCATTCTTTTAGTTCAGCAGAAAAAAGATGAATAGCTAGAGGAGAAGGGAATTTGTAGCCATTCTCCAGGGTGAACCTGGGATCCTGTTTGAGGACTGGAATGCTGATCTTGGTCAGATGCCAGGAGCCTTCCTCTGAAAAGTTTGGTGTTAAAATAGAATTTGCAATTGTTTTACAACTAAGTGATTATAATGAACCTGTGGTTAAAATCATGCCCCTGGGGGGCATTTTACTGTAATTTTATTCTAAAACTGGCAAAGTGTTGGTTATGCATTCTGATGATGTATCTGTTTGTTGCCAGCCAATTGGAGCAGGAAACTGAAACTGAAATGGCTTGATGAGAAATACCACTCAAATCAGAGCTCTGTTTTCTAAACCATATCATTGAGTGGTCACTCTCTGGTCACTCATCCTGCAAAAGGAGAAAGTTGTGTCTGTTTTGTCCTGGAGAGGAGGCTGAATAGTAGCAGGAGGAGCAAGTTGTCTTTCTTTCCCAGTGGGTTGGCTCAGTTAGGTGCCTTTGGCTGCAGAATAGGGACAAGCTGGCCTAGTCTCCCAGATGTACAATTCCTGGCAGACATGGGGTGTGTCCAGGATATCTAAAGCTGTGAATTCTAGTAAATATTTTTTGCTGTCTGGGTCCAAAGTCTTAGGATTGAGCTTGAATTGGGTTTCAGTCCCTCTAAAAGTAAATTCCGCCCTGATAAATGGAAATAGATTACTTTCTACACAATGTCTTTCCGTTCAGTTGTAAATGGAGAGTGTTTTGAGGAGGCTTCATTTAATAATACCTTATCAGACAGCTTTCTGGAACCTGCAGTGTCTAATATGTCTGTTGCTATGGTAACAGCTGCTTGCTTATGCTCTGCATCTCATATCTATGTCTTCCATGGGCCCCCTTCTTTTTACTGATGAGGGGGCTTGAAAAATACTCTCCTTTGGGAACAATTGCAGTGCTGGCCTTCCACTATGGTAACCGTACCCACAGCACTTCATTCTGCTTGGCCTATTAGAAACAGAGCTCTAAATGGTGTCTTTGCACAAATCACATGAAAGAAAGAAATCTATAAAGCTTCAGGAAGATGAGACAAGTGTCCTTCCACACCTGGCTGGAAAGTCCCCCCCACCACATTGGTTTCACATAACTAAGTCCCTCCTATTTGCAGAGAAGCCAAAATCTCAAATTTGGGGAGGGGATGTAGGAGCTCTATTACCCTGTTTCCCCAGTCTTTTGGGAAAGGAGGATTGAGGGCATGGGGAACATGTTTCTGGCCCCCAAATGAGAATGAGAAAGACCACCTACCATGCATTTCAATACTCTTAAATTATTCTAACTGATCACTGTCTTTCTAAGTGACAGGACATACCACTGGGATCCTGGATCATTAATAGGGGGAAATTTTCTTTGTTCCTTAATCACTTAATAAAATAGGACCTCACAGTGGAGATCAGGACTGGTTCCTGAGCCCAGGACCACCCTTTTTTCTAGCCCTTCATCTTTTCTTCTTGTCATAGTTCTTCATTATTCTGTGTTTTGTACATATGCACAGATTTCCCTCCCATGTTCCTGGCCCTGCCTTGCTTGCCTTGTGCGTACGCCCTGCATGCCCCACACCAGAAGCAGCAATAGTTTGTCTCCTGTGTGATCTTTACACAGTGTCTTTGACTCTGCTCCATGCACGCATGGGTCTCTGGGACAGGCTGGCTGACCGCTTCCCCCTGCACAGGGGCTCTCTGGTGGCCACTGGCCCCTGGGGCTGTAACACCCACCTGGCTATCAGCTCTTTCACTTTGCCTCCATCTCAGAGGAAGGTAATGAAAATAATCGGGCTTCATTAATTCCAGGCCATGTGAGATGATAGCCATTTGGAGCCTGTTTGCCAGTTAGATGGTCTAAATTAGAAGTGACCTTGGTACACTGCCACTGCTTGCCTCTCTGAGTCTAATGAAGCTTTCCTCTCCAGTTCACTCTCTTCTCAGCTCTCCTGTGTGTGCACATGCACGTGTGGGTAACTGTTCATGTTTCCTCTCTCTCCTCTTTCATCATTCTCATTTGCAATTTTAAAAATCTAGCTATGGTCTATGTCTTTTTCTGGCCCACTTACATGTTGTTAACGTAGCCTCCATTTTTTTCTTGTGAGTTTTATGTATTAAAAACTACTGCATAAGCAACCACACTGAAGCCATTTTAGAAAGGACATGGGCAGGGAGGGATGACAGAAATTTGTCAGTGGGTACAAAGCTACAGTTAGGTCATGGTGATACCTTCTGGTTTTCTGTTGCAAAGTAGGGTGACTGTAGTCAACAATGTCGTATATTTCAAAGTAGAGAGGATTTTTAGTCTTTCACTACAAAGAATTGATAAATGTTTGAGGTCATAAATATGCTAATTACCTTCATTACATAAAGTATATATGCATTGAAACTTCACATTGCACCCCATAAATTTATACAAGTCAATTAAGAACAAAATTAGACTGGGTGCAGTGGCACACACCTGATATCTCAGTTACTTGAGAAGCTGTGGCAGGAGTGGTGCAAGTTCAAGGCCAGCCTAGGCTCCACAATGAGAGCCTGTCTCAAAATAAAAAATAAAAAAATTAAGAAGTTTAAAAAGGAGACAAAACAGAGAAACTGCATCTTCCAGACCTGGTGTAGTCCAGAGCCCAGCATGCAGTTTAATGGCAGTAAAGGAACGGAAGCCTCCAAAGCTCTGCTGCCCCAGAGGTGTGCGGGGGGTCATGAGACCTGGATGCTCACTGGAGTAGGTGGCTTTGGATATGCCACTAGCTAGACTGCTCAGCCCTGAGAGCAGCTGAGTTTTAACTTTGGGCTTAAATTTTTTTGGACAGAACCAGTAAACTCATTCATAAGGGCAGGGACTGGCTAGGTCTGGGCCAAGGAGACTTGTGCTTGAATCCTTCCCTCTTTTCCACTTTGTCTGAAGTGCTTCACTCTTGTCACTGAAAAGTGAGTCTTCCAGAAAAAAGCCATCCTTCAGTGAGTAGTGCCAAGGCTGAGGAGATAAGAATCTCAAAGAAACCAGGTTTAACACTTTTTCTAAGAAAGTAGCATATATTCTTGATTCTAATCTGCACCTTTTCAATAGTTCTGTTGTTGTTAGGTGCCACTGAGTTGGGTCCAACTCATAGTGACCCTTATAGGGTTTTCAGTGGCTGATTGAGGATTGCTCTGGGAGTGGCTTGCCAAGCACTTCTTTTTTCTTTTCTTTTTCTTTTTTTTTTGTGCTGTACTGGGGGTTGAACCCTGGGTCTCGTGTTGCATGCTTTGCAAGTGCTGCACCACTAAGCTGCACCCCTAGCCCATTTTTTTTTACTTTTTGAAACAGCGTCTCATTAAATAACGCAGACTGCCTCTAGTCTTGAACTTGCGATCCTCCTGTCTTGGCGTCCCAAACCGCTGGGATTACAGGCTTGACCCATCGTGCCCGGCGTCCTTCTCCCATTTTGTGGTGATGGAGATCAAACCTGGGTCCTCAGAGAGTGTGGAGCAGCACTCTACAAAATGAGCTAAACGTCAGCCCTCAAGTGTTTTAGAGGGCTACAAAACCAGATGTGAATTGGAATCACTCAAGTGCTCCATGAATCTAATCCACACGTGATTCTGATCTGCATCTGATTTTGCAGCCCTCTAAAACTATAGAAAGGGTGCAGATTAGATTTGAGAATATATGGTATTTGCTTTCCAGCACATGGAATGTGTTGGCTGACTGACCTAATGTAGGCTGCCCTGTCTGAGGGTAGTTTTGACAGATGAACTTGCATGAATAATCCAGTAAGAAGTTAGCTCATCATAATCTCAGCTGCACAGGGTGTTGAATTTGGACAGTCCGTGTCTGTGACTTGCCTGCAGCCATACCCCTGTGGTATCCAATCCCATCAGATCTCAGAAGCTAAGCAGGGTTAGGCCTGGTTAGTACTTGGATGGGAGACCGCCGGGGAACACCAGGTACTATAGGCTTGGAAGATGGACCTGGCAACCCATTCCCAAAAATCAGTCCACCATTGAAAACCCTATGAACAGCAGAGACACACTGACAATAGTGTTTCACCTGTTGTAGGCAGGGTCGCTATGAGTTAGATACAGACTCGACAGCACCTAACAACAATGTATCTGTGACCTGGAGGTGGGGGAGTGGGTTGGTATTCCTTCTGCAGCTTCTCAAGAAAGAATATATAGCGGCCTCTCCAGGTGTCATGGTGGGGACTAGAACCACAGCTAAGACTCTGGGCTCTATAAGGTGTGTCCTTGAGGCTTTAGGGTCCACTCACCTCATAGACTCTTCAAAGGTATTAAATTAGAATCCAAAGTAATGAACTATACTAGGGGAATGTTAGAACTAGGTATTTATGAACCTATGTCGCCTGTCCTAGTGGACTAGAAGTAATTTACTTGAGTCCATGAATTTCCCTCTGGAGAGCCTGTGATTCCCTGAAATTATCTGGGCTATTCTGTGTGTGAAAGTATTTTTCCAGGAGCCTCCAACAGTCACCAAATCACCTAAGAGGTTTATGACTGCAGAAGGTTGTCTTGGATGGTGAGTCTCTTGGAGGCAGGGATCCTTGTCTTGCTTTCTATATCTCACAAGCATGTGTAGCACAGGAACTGTGTCCCATGTCTAGTAAGTGGAGGGCAAATGAATGGATGAACAGTTATGCAAGACCCTTCCCTCTCAGCTGAGTTGTCTTGGGATTTCTTAAGCTTGAAGATTTTTAGCATCAAGATGGAACTCTTCTGTTTCTATTATATATGAAATCTGCTTAAACTGGAAGTCTGAGCCTTGCAGTAGAACTCCATATGTTTCTTATTATATATGAGACCTGGGAAGAAGATTTTTTTTTTTTAATTAGAAATTTTTAATGTACATCATGTGATTCATTTTGACATGCTTTTCATTGTGACATTTTCATATATGCATTTTGATAAACATTATTAATATAGATTACCCCTTACCCTACCCTATGCTTCCCCCTCTCCCACCCTTCTGGGAAGAAGATTTAAAAGCTACTGTTTCCAAACTTTCAGCACCCTGCCTGATCTGATGGTTCCTTCCTATGCTCCCATCATCTCTGCATACTCTGTGAGACACACAGTTGACTTGGCCCAGAAGGGGTGGGGAAAAAACATAGTGTCTAGAAGATTACCCTGTGCACAGCCAAAGACCAAATGCTGAAGAAGAACTTTACTTATTGAAAGTCTGTTTTAATATTCTGAGGCACATTAATGAGTGTGGGACATAATTTAACATCTTTGGTGTTTATGGATGTACAGGTTATTAGAAGAATGAATCCATGAGGACCGTATACTGTTGAAAATTGTAGGCGTTGGATCTTGGTTGTGTATTAGACAAATCTCAGAACTTTGTCCATTTGGCTTTTGAGTCCACAGCTGGGGGTGTGAATAGGTACAGACAAACTGGTGGTGGGGAGAATGACAGACAGCATATATAAATATATATATGCTTAGGATGGGCACACTTAGAATGGTCCTGGTTATGCTGTAAGCAGGCTTGGTTCCTTCATAAACCTATGTGTTTCAGTGCTCCTGGTGAAAGGGAAAGCCTCTACTGGACTGCAGTCAGCACAGGTGAGGGAGTGACCTTCCCACTTTCAAGTGTCCGCCAGAGACTGCTAGGGGAGTGTGAATAGTCCATGGAATGTGGGAGCCAGATTTGACTGGAAACCAAAAGCAGTGCCAAAGCAAGTGTTGAGGGAACTCTGCCTTTGGATCCCTCTCCTTTTCCTCACTCAGCAGGACTTCTCTGTGGGCTCTACTGGCAGGATTACATTAGATTCTCTAAGAAAAAGCCGGCAAGCTTATAGTGCAGAGAGAGAAAAAGGGGATGGGCCTGGAAACAATGCCTGACAACTGATGTGGGACCTCCCAGCAGCCTATACAGAGAGGCAGTTCCCACTGTCAACCTTGGTTCTAACCCATGCACACACAGGTCCCACAGAATTTCTAGATCCTTAGGATTCTCTTTAGGGATCTTCCCCTTTGCCTCTTGTGGATTTCTTGCTTGTTAAAATTTCATATACTTTTTTTTTTTTTTTTTTTTAAGAGAGGTTGGATATACTCTAGATGAGAAGAGGCAGGTAGATAAAAGTAGTTACTTAAACACACATGGGGCAGGACTTCCAGGTTTGGAGGCCAGATTAAGATGCAGAGGAGCATGTGAGGTTGATGATTATATTTCGGGGAGAGTTAATTGATGGAAGGTGAAGGCAGACAAAGAACCGCTGCTTACTGCCTTCTTGAATCCCAATCAGGAATTATGATTAAAGTCGCAGCGAGACAACAGAGGGCTGATGAATTGGTGTCTTTTTTTTTTCCTTTTTTTCCCCGTCATTCACACTTGATTGACTTCAACCTTTCAAGTGCAAAAGTCTCTCTTTTCCATTATTATTCATAGCCATCTGAGTTTTTCTAATTAAAGTGTATGAAAACAATTACTGATCCGTCGTACTGAGTCTGTTAGAGGGGATGTCTGCCTTACTGTAATGCGTATAAAAAGCCCACAGTTTTCTATAATGATGTGCAGCTGAGGTGTTAGATAATTTTATTCTTTTTTACTCTGTAGGGCTTTTTTTTTTATTTCTCATGATTCAGTTTTCATAATTCCTAAAGATCCCAGGAAAGGACTGATCCTGCAGCTACAACGGAGAAAAGAGGTTGGGGGAAGTCTTTTTTCCTTTCCCTGTCTCCCCCTTTTACCCCCAACCTCGTGCTCCCCCTCAGCTGAAGACTATAAATTAATCGGTGACCTTTCACTTCTTGGATTCCCGCTGGATTCCCCAACCACACTGGTCAGAAATGCTTTCTATTAAAAAGAAAATAGATGGAATGAGTTTGGCAATCTTCACTCCATTCCTAATGATGCATCAACAGCTAACCCTAAGCAGTGGCCTGTGAGCTTTATGTGTGGGTGCAGTTGTCTGCGGGAGCAGGAATGCCATGTCACTCACATCCATCTGCCACACACACCTGCTCTTCATAAGCATGGGGCTTCTCAGAACCCTTCTCTGAGTGCCTGTTGCTTACATTTTGCACTCATGGGTATCTGGTTGCTGAAAACATTCTAATGCCCCCAAATGTGACGTGGGGTTATCTTTTTGGTGTCAGTGGTTACAGTTGTCCGGGTTTCCCCTAATTAAGCCTGTGGCTGAGAATAGTAGTGAACATGCCAGCAGATATTTGCCAGCAGCAAGGACAGGGTCTTCAAAACATTGAACATCATTAACAATTGATTTTTACAAATATTTAATTTTGGACAAAAATGTAGGGGTGCTGGTCTTTGAAACAGAAAGTAAAGATGTGACCATAGTTAAATTGTGGGTGTTTGGGGAAAAGGCCTCCAGGTGGGGCTGGGTGCCCTGTAGAAAGGTTAGAGGTAGCCATGGCTTCTGCTCCTATAACCTTTACGTGAGTCCATTTTTCAGGCTGCCATCTTATTGAAGATGATTTCACCACCTAACTTTCTCATCTCATAACAAAGAGATATTGCTTCTTTTTAAATGAAGAATCTTTTATCCTCACATGGGATATTGAGGGCTTCTTATCACCATAAGGCCAATGATAATTTCTTGGGACAAACTTCTGGCCATTGTAGCAGGGAGGCCTAGAGAAAAAGATGTGAGCTAAAATTGTAGCTACTAAGAGCCAGACTAATTATGGAATTGCTATATTAGGGAATAATGGCCCCGGTCTCAAGGTGGGGCTGCCTTGTTTCAGAATGCCGTGCAGGCCACCCTTGAGGGCTGGGGCACTGGGCAGATGGTCCCTCTGATGTTGTATACCTCAGACAAAGGCTCCAAAAGAAATGCTGGCTTAAATGAGTTGTAAAAAAATGCTTTCTGTGCTTGATTTCAGCTTGTAAAGGGTTACAAAATGTTGTTTTCTGGAAAATCTGCCAGTGTGTCTGCCTGTCCTTAGCCTTCCCTTTGTTCTCCTTTCTCCTCCTTAGCCTTTCCTTCACTCTTACTCCCCTCCTCTTCTTGCCTGAATACATTTTGAAAACAGTACTACAATGCTCCCTGCTTCAAGATTACAGTGTACTTTACTAGGTATGATTTAATTAGGGCCCTTATTATGTTTTCAGCAGCTTAAGGTGGGCCTTTCAACTTATCTACCTAATTGGTTGCACAAGAAGTTTCACAGCCCATGACAAAACATTGTCAGTGATCAAAGTCAAAATTCTGCATAAAGGAAAAATATTAATAATAAGATTATTCTTCAAGTGTGCACTGCTAATTATGTCCAGAATGTAACCGTAGAAACACTTTTGACTGATGTGAGCTTTGTCTAATAAACATGAATCTTTAGTGAGCTATGAAAAGTGACACCTTCAGCTTTACACTGTTGAAGGCTAATTTTGCTTATTAAATAACTTTTAAACCTTACCTATTTTGCGTCTCTTTCCTCCCCATTTGACTCTCCTCCTGCTTTGTGTTTCCCAGGTGACCACCCCTGAGATGGTGATGCCCAGCAGCATGTTCCTCCCAGCAGCTGTTCCAGATCGAGATGGGAATTCCAATGTGGAAGAGGCAGGAAAGCAGCCTGGTTAGTATCATTAATCTTGACTTGTATGGATCAAAACAAGATAAAATCCTTGGCCAAAACTTTCCTGGAGGAAGAGCTTAGGAATTCTTTATAATATTCCTAAAATGAATGTGTCTGGGAGACAAGGGTCATTGTCATCAATGATTTATTCTCTGGTTCTTGGCATCTATTTGCATATTTTAGTTTTCATATGGTTTAAAGTGAGAGAACTCTGAGAACCAATGGGACATGTCCCCCTAGACTGAACAGTCAAGGAGTGAATAACCAGAGACTCAGTCAGTGGGTCCACAGACCTTATATACTAAGCCATTAAGCACTGCATCTCTGGGGACTTAGTTATTAAGGACTTGTGGAGTGTGTGGGTTGACTTTAGGGGTACTGGATTAGAGTTTATTTGCTTAAGGATGAAGCATAGAGTGCATTTGGAAAGACCACTCTTGTAGGCACATATGTTGCAATTGCTGGTGCCACACAGTGGTTCCCAGCTACGTGGATTACTGATCTCTTGAAGCTGTCCTAAACCTTTTCCTGATTTAAGCCTTAGATGCTTGTAAGATGTAAGACTTCAGCCACACTATTGCCCAGCCTTCTTCCTTGTGATTTTGCTGTATTAGGCTGTAGCCCATGACCTGAAAAGGGTCAGGGTATTTTATAGGTATGATGATCTCACTGTAGGAAAAAAATGTATTTTAATAATTGGCTACATTACTATTCACTGTACAGAGATGACAGTTAAAAGTAGGGGCTGGAACTGTGGCTTAGTGGTACAGTGCTTGTCTAGTAAGAGCAAAGCCTTGGGTTTGATCCCTAGCATCACACACATGGTCAACTTATTATGAGAAATTAAATGCCAAAAATTTCTTACATCACAAGGACAAGCAGTTCCTGTAAGTTCCCCACAACTTAGAACAGCCTTAATTCACATATCCTCTGTGCTAAGTTCTTATAAGAGAATCCCATCTAAGATCAGTACCCATCAAACTAGTTCCTGAGAAACTGAAGATACTGAGTCAAGCAATTAAATACTATATAGAAGATTGTTAGGTCTGTGATACATAGGCTTATTATGAATTGGAACTTTTTATATCCTTTTATTCATGTGTACCCTGTTCATAACATGTTCCCTATTGGCTCTGCAGAGAGATTCTGGCATTCAGGTTGGGCACCTCCTGTGTCCATAAGCCTGGGTAGGTAGACAGCTGTGATGCCACCCTGGGAACAAAGCCTTCTTTATCTTTGGGCCTATTTTTTTTTTTTTTTTAACAGAAACTACAGAGGATCTGGGAAAGAACATCTTGCCATCTGCAAGTACAGAGCACAGCGGAGACTTAAAACCCTCTTCTGACACAGGCTCAGTGAGAGAAGACTCAGGCTTCCTCTGCTGGAAGAAAGGGTGTAACCAGGTTTTCAAAACTTCTGCCGCCCTTCAGACTCATTTCAACGAGGTGCACGCCAAGAGGCCTCAGCTGCCTGTGTCAGATCGCCACGTATATAAGTACCGCTGTAATCAGTGCAGCCTGGCTTTCAAGACCATTGAAAAGCTGCAGCTCCATTCTCAATACCACGTGATCAGAGCTGCCACCATGTGCTGTCTTTGTCAGCGCAGTTTCCGAACTTTTCAGGCTCTGAAAAAACACCTTGAGACAAGCCATCTGGAGTTGAGTGAGGCTGACATCCAGCAACTTTATGGTGGCCTTCTAGCCAACGGGGACCTCCTGGCAATGGGAGACCCCACCCTGGCTGAAGACCACACCATCATTGTTGAAGAAGACAAGGAGGAAGAGAGTGACTTGGAAGATAAACAGAGCCCAACAGGTAGTGACTCTGGGTCGGTACAAGAAGATTCGGGCTCAGAGCCAAAGCGAGCTCTACCTTTCAGAAAAGGCCCCAACTTTACCATGGAAAAATTTTTAGACCCTTCTCGCCCTTACAAGTGTACTGTCTGTAAGGAATCTTTCACTCAAAAGAATATTCTGCTAGTGCACTACAATTCTGTCTCCCACCTGCATAAGTTAAAGAGAGCTCTTCAAGAATCAGCAACTGGTCAGCCGGAACCCACCAGCAGCCCAGACAACAAACCTTTCAAGTGTAACACTTGTAATGTGGCCTATAGCCAGAGTTCCACTCTGGAGATCCACATGAGGTCTGTGTTGCATCAAACCAAGGCCCGGGCAGCCAAGCTAGAGGCTGCAAGTGGCAGCAGCAATGGGACTGGGAACAGTGGCAGTGTCCCGCTAAGCTCTTCTACACCAAGTCCTGTGAGCACCAGTGGCACTAACACCTTTACCACTACTAATCCAACTAGTGCTGGTATCACTCCAAGCCCCAACTTACTGAGCCAAGTGCCCACTGAAAGTGTGGGGATGCCAACCCTGGGGAATCCCATCAGTGCCAACATGGCTTCCTCTTCAGAGCCCAAGGAGGCTAACCGCAAGAAGCTGGCAGATATGATTGCATCCAGGCAGCAGCAGCAGCAGCAGCAGCAGCAACAGCAGCAGCAAGCACAGACACTGGCCCAGGCTCAGGCTCAGGTTCAGGCTCACCTGCAGCAGGAGTTGCAGCAGCAGGCTGCCCTGATCCAGTCTCAGCTGTTTAACCCCACCCTCCTGCCTCACTTCCCCATGACCACCGAGACCCTGTTGCAGCTGCAGCAGCAGCAGCACCTCCTCTTCCCTTTCTACATCCCCAGCGCTGAGTTCCAGCTCAACCCTGAGGTGAACTTGCCGGTGAGCACTGGGGCACTGACGCTGACAGGGACAGGCCCAGGCCTTCTGGAAGATCTGAAGGCTCAGGTTCAGATCCCACAGCAGGGGCACCAGCAGATCCTCCAGCAACAGCAGCAGCAGCAGCAGCAAAATCAACTCTCTCTGTCCCAGAGTCACTCTGCCCTCCTGCAGCCAAGCCAGCACCCCGAAAAGAAAAACAAACTGGTCATCAAAGAAAAGGAAAAAGAAGGCCAGAGAGAAAGGGAGGGTCCCGAGGGGGGCGAGGGCAGTGCAGGATCAAAGGAATCGCTACCAGATCCCTTGAAGGCCAAGGAGAAGAAAGAGTTGGCAACAGGGAGTAGCTCTGAGTCTTCTATGCTTCCTCCACGCATCGCCTCTGATGCCAGAGGGAACGCCACCAAGGCCCTGCTGGAGAACTTCGGCTTCGAGCTGGTCATTCAGTACAATGAGAATAAGCAGAAGGTGCAGAAGAAGAGTGGAAAGACCGAGCAGGGAGAAAACCTGGAGAAGCTCGAGTGCGACGCCTGTGGCAAGTTGTTTTCCAACATCTTGATCTTAAAGAGTCATCAAGAACATGTTCATCAGAATTACTTTCCCTTTAAACAGCTTGAGAGGTTTGCCAAACAGTATAGAGAACACTATGATAAACTGTACCCCCTGAGGCCCCAGACCCCAGAGCCTCCGCCCCCTCCCCCTCCTCCCCCTCCACCCCCACTTCCTGTGGCACCACCTCAGCCGGCTTCCACCCCAGCCATCCCTGCCTCGGCCCCACCCATCACTTCGCCCACGATCGCCCCGGCCCAGCCATCGGTGCCGCTCACCCAACTCTCCATGCCCATGGAGCTGCCCATCTTCTCACCGCTGATGATGCAGACAATGCCTCTGCAGACGTTGCCAGCTCAGCTCCCCCCTCAGCTTGGGCCTGTGGAGCCTCTGCCAGCAGACTTGGCCCAGCTGTACCAGCATCAGCTCAATCCAACCCTGCTCCAGCAGCAGAACAAGAGGCCCCGCACCAGGATCACAGATGACCAGCTCCGAGTGCTGCGGCAGTATTTTGACATTAACAACTCCCCCAGTGAAGAGCAGATCAAGGAGATGGCGGACAAGTCTGGGTTGCCCCAAAAAGTGATCAAGCACTGGTTCAGGAACACCCTCTTCAAAGAGCGGCAGCGTAACAAGGACTCCCCTTACAATTTCAGCAATCCTCCCATCACCAGCCTGGAGGAACTCAAGATTGACTCCCGGCCCCCTTCACCTGAGCCTCAGAAGCAGGAGTACTGGGGAAGCAAGAGGTCTTCGAGAACAAGGTTTACTGACTACCAACTGAGGGTCCTCCAGGACTTCTTTGATGCCAATGCTTACCCAAAAGACGATGAATTTGAGCAACTTTCTAATTTACTGAACCTTCCAACCCGAGTCATAGTGGTGTGGTTTCAGAATGCCCGACAGAAGGCCAGGAAAAATTATGAGAATCAGGGAGAGGGCAAAGATGGAGAACGGCGTGAGCTTACAAATGATAGGTATATTCGAACAAGCAACTTGAACTACCAGTGCAAGAAATGTAGCCTAGTGTTTCAGCGCATCTTTGATCTCATCAAGCACCAGAAGAAGCTGTGTTACAAGGATGAGGACGAGGAGGGTCAGGATGACAGCCAAAATGAGGATTCCATGGATGCCATGGAAATCCTCACGCCCACCAGCTCCTCCTGCAGCACCCCGATGCCCTCGCAGGCTTACAGTGCCCCAGCACCATCAGCCAGTACAGCTCCCTCTGCTTTCTTGCAGCTCACAGTGGAGGCTGACGAACTGGCCACCTTCAGTGCAAAAGCTGAGGTGAGCGATGAGAAACCAAAGCAGGCTGAACCTCCAAGTGCACAGCCAAACCAAAACCAAGAAAAGCAAGGACAACCAAAGCCAGAGCTGCAGCAGCAAGACCAGCCCGAGCAAAAGATGAACGCACCCCAGCAGAAGCTTCCACAACTGGCTGCCCCGCCTTCCTTACCACAGCCTCCACCACAAGCTCCCCCTCCTCAGTGCCCGTTGCCCCAGTCAAGCCCCAGTCCTTCTCAGCTCTCTCATCTGTCCCTCAAGCCCCTCCACACGTCAACTCCTCAACAGCTGGCAAACCTACCTCCTCAGCTAATCCCCTACCAGTGTGACCAGTGTAAACTGGCCTTTCCGTCATTTGAGCACTGGCAGGAGCATCAGCAGCTCCACTTCCTGAGTGCGCAGAACCAATTCATCCACCCCCAGTTTTTGGACAGGTCGCTGGACATGCCTTTCATGCTGTTTGATCCCAGTAACCCACTCCTGGCCAGCCAGCTGCTCTCTGGGACCATACCTCAGATTCCAGCGAGCTCGGCCACTTCTCCTTCAACGCCGACCTCCACGATGAATACTCTGAAGAGGAAGCTGGAGGAAAAGGCCAGTGCGAGCCCTGGCGAAAACGACAGTGGGACGGGAGGAGAAGAGCCTCAGAGAGACAAGCGTTTGAGGACAACTATTACACCAGAACAGCTAGAAATTCTCTACCAGAAATACCTACTGGATTCCAATCCAACTCGAAAGATGTTGGATCACATTGCACATGAGGTGGGCTTGAAGAAACGTGTGGTGCAAGTCTGGTTTCAGAACACCCGAGCTCGGGAGAGGAAAGGACAGTTCCGGGCTGTGGGCCCAGCACAGGCCCACAGGAGATGCCCATTTTGCAGAGCACTCTTCAAAGCCAAGACTGCCCTTGAGGCTCATATCCGGTCTCGCCACTGGCATGAAGCCAAGAGAGCTGGTTACAACCTAACTCTGTCTGCAATGCTCTTAGACTGTGATGGGGGCCTCCAGATGAAGGGAGATATTTTTGATGGAACTAGCTTTTCCCACCTGCCCCCAAGCAGTGGTGATGGTCAGAGTGTCCCCCTTTCACCTGTGAGTAAAACCATGGAGTTGTCTCCCAGAACTCTTCTCAGCCCTTCTTCCATCAAAGTGGAAGGGATTGAGGACTTTGAAAGCCCCTCCATGTCCTCAGTTAATCTGAACTTTGACCAAACTAAGCTGGACAACGATGACTGTTCCTCTGTCAACACGGCAATCACGGATACCACGACAGGAGATGAGGGCAATGCAGACAACGATAGTGCGACGGGGATAGCAACTGAAACCAAATCTTCTTCTGCACCCAATGAAGGGCTGACCAAAGCAGCCATGATGGCAATGTCTGAGTATGAGGATCGGCTGTCATCTGGTCTGGTTAGCCCAGCGCCAAGCTTTTATAGTAAGGAATATGACAATGAAGGTACAGTGGACTATAGTGAAACCTCAAGCCTTGCAGACCCCTGCTCCCCAAGTCCTGGTGCAAGTGGGTCTGCAGGCAAATCTGGTGACAACGGGGATCGGCCTGGGCAGAAACGTTTTCGTACTCAAATGACCAATCTACAGCTGAAGGTCCTCAAGTCATGCTTTAATGACTATAGGACACCTACCATGCTAGAGTGTGAGGTCCTGGGCAATGACATTGGACTGCCAAAGAGAGTTGTTCAGGTCTGGTTCCAGAATGCCCGGGCAAAAGAAAAGAAGTCCAAGTTGAGCATGGCCAAGCATTTTGGTATAAACCAAACGAGTTACGAGGGACCCAAAACAGAGTGCACTTTGTGTGGCATCAAGTACAGCGCTCGGCTGTCTGTACGTGACCATATCTTTTCCCAACAGCATATCTCCAAAGTTAAAGACACCATTGGAAGCCAGTTGGACAAGGAGAAAGAATACTTTGACCCAGCCACTGTCCGTCAGTTGATGGCTCAACAAGAGCTGGACCGGATTAAAAAGGCCAATGAAGTCCTTGGACTGGCAGCTCAGCAGCAAGGGATGTTTGACAATGCCCCTCTTCAGGCGCTTAACCTTCCTACAGCGTATCCAGCGCTCCAGGGCATTCCTCCTGTGTTGCTTCCCAGCCTCAACAGCCCTTCCTTGCCAGCCTTCACTCCATCCAATACAGGTGGGTTCTGCGCCAGGTGATTCTTTTCAGCATTCAGTAGCTTCCTGGTGTTTTATTATGAGGTTAACGCCCACACCTTCTGAGTGCTGGTCATGTAGGAAGCTTTCCTCTCTAGTTCTCTAAAAACAAGACTGTAGTTCCTGTCTGTTGTCTCCCTATACATGGGTTCTTTGCCTGTCTACTGCAGGGATGGGAGCTTCTACTTGGATAATCTCCTCTGAAACCATTCCTACACCTTATGTTCAGTACTATAACCAGGGTTTCTGTTAATAGGGAATTTTTAAGAAGGATGTTTCTATCATATACCCTTCCATTCAGTCCTGTGGGAATGCTAATCCCACCTAGGTGTCTGTTGCAAATATAAAACAACTGAATGCCCTAGGTAATTCTGTAATGTCCTCTGTGGAAATTGGTTCAAGAGAATTTAAGTCAACCCTTTGCCCTCACCTAGGGTCCCTGCCATGGTTTTTAGGGACCTATGGTGGCAGATGTGCTATGAGGAAGCAGTTGGTATGTGGTAGATTGTTACTCCTGGGGTTCTCCGTTAGCCAGAACAACAGTAGCTACATTACCTTCTAAGGAGACTGCCTCTACTTAAATATGCTGACCAGGAATCTTGTATTGGGCAATGTGGTTCTTAGTTTTGACATGTATATGTTAAATCTTCCAGACAAAAGTACTAATGTGCACTTTAGAGATCCTCCGTCACCCCTTCATTTCTTTTTTCCCATCTCCCTTTCCTCCATCCCACCCATTTACAATCATAAATATTTGCTTTTATATTCTCACTTAACGGGGAGTTCTGCAATTCTTTCTGCATACCTTTCTTATTTCTCACTCTGTCTTCACTCATCTTTTATGGATCTAGCCGTCTTTCCTAAATTCAACCTTCCCCTCCAGGTGCCCCTCCTTCCAGGTGCCCAACCTTCCCTTGGAAGATTAGGCACAGGTTCAGTAGATCCTCCCCACAACAGCCTGCGCTGACCAGCACACACGCATCAAAAGAGAACCCCTCTGAGTACCTCCTTCACTCCCAAATGTGTCCTCCTCAGGGGTTGAAGCTGCCTTGCCGCTTTCCAGAGCAGTCCTAGCTTCTGTTGGATAAATTCCAAGTTTTACAATTTTGATATTTACTGAACATGAAGCTACTGCATTCCTAGTTCCAGTTTCTTATCCAAACAGAACAAGGGAAAAAAAAAAGGATTAAGACACAGAAATCATTGCATATATAGGTTGGCAAGTACTGCCACCGAATGATGCTAAAGCCAATTTAGACATAAGCCGGGAAACAAACTATGAAAAGTAATGAATTATCCTTGCACCCCAGGACCTTGGGAAGGCCGAGGATATCATAATAATGTGCAAAAAATAGAATCAGAATGTCTGATCTATTCCCCTTGTTTTACAGATGAGAAAACTGAGGCCCAGAGAGGTCACGACCATTCAGCAAGCTAGGGTAGGAGCCAGAGCTCCCACCCAGGCCTCCGGGCTCCCAGTGCTATGTGCTCCTTCCACAACACCTAATATGAGCCAGTCAGTCAACAGGTATATGTTTAGTGCTGCTCAGGTTCTGACCACTTACAGTAGACCAGAGATAGAAAGCTATGCTTTTAATCATTCAAGGGAGCCACAAGTGCCCAGTTACCATCACCTAAACTGTACTGCAGCTCTCAGGGCATGCTAGGTATGGAATCTTTATTTATTAAGCATTTATTATATTTCAGGTCCAAAGTCAAGCTCTTTCCAAATGGACTTTCATTTAATCCCTACAGCCACCTGTTGTGGAAAGCCGAGGTTCCAAGTGGTCAACTAATGGACCTAAGGTCACAGATCTGTTGTGTGTCAGCCATAAAACATTCAGGGTCAGTCTGACTCCAGAGGTGCACAACTACGTCTCAGCGGTATTAAGTACAGCTCAGAAAACCAAGATCATAGAATTATGGTGAGAGTATATTGAGCTCCTGTATCTGCTGCAGAGCTTGGTAAATATCAGGCCTTCAGAATGTGTTTCTTAAAAGTTGAATCTCTTAAATAGTCCATCATTTGAACATGCACAAAGGCAGTTTAAAGCCTGGCCTGAATCTTTCTCTTAAAACCCTGAGGACATGGGGCTGGGGGAATCTGTAGACATTTCCTTCCTTCTCCCACAGATCTTTTAGGTCTGGCCCTATACCTGCAGCAGGCCCACTGCTTACTAGTAGACAGAATGAGTCATGCCACACATTTAGAATTCGTAATCCACTCTGTGCCAATTTTAACCAACAAGCCTTTGAACTTTTCTGAGTACAATATGTCATATCTTCTCCTCTGATTTCAGTTCCTTATGTATACTGAGGAAATTGGAAGAGTTACTCTCAGCAGTCCCTACATTATGTACTGCCAAGGAAAGCCCTGGCTACCAACGGGAATGGATGTTTCCCTGGGATTGGCAACCTGAAGCATCCTTGCTCTTTTTATTTAAAATTATGAGTGTTTTAGTAGCCCAATGAACACTGTACCTACCACTCTGGCTGGAAACCACCAGTCTTTACCCAGGTTGGGGCTTCAGAGTGTTTTTGCTTCCCCCCCCCACCCTCACAAGGATGGTATCATGCTATGGAACCCTTACCTCAAGTTTTCTGAAGATAGTCTCAGTGAAATATTGAGGGACTGTGAGGTTCTTTTATTTTGACACTTTGGTGTCCTGTGAAGGGATGTATACTGTGTATACTTTTTTGCATGTGGTGAATGTGGAGGTGTTCTGAGGGCTGTTGTTTGTCCTTGTCCCCAACTCTGTCTTGCCTTAGCACTTCATCACCCAGCATACTTTGCCCTTCCTCACCACCGTGCTAGTCTTAGTACACCTAAAGCTTGGTGTACCATCAGTAGCAATACCCTCTTCCACCAACCTGGAACTAAAGACTTGATCCAGGAGCCAGCTGAGAAGTCAGGATGTTTGGCTATGGGTGGGCAAGGGCTTTGCAGGTGGTGGTAGATTAAGGTTGAGCATGATCAACGATGGAGCTAGAGTCCATGTGGGCCTGGTGACACAGTGAGAGACTTCTAGTAACCATAAAAAGTGGTATCTGGGGCAGTCTGTGATATCTTGGGAATTGAGGCCATCAGCACACCTTGAGCTGTTCTCTTTCTTTAAGATTCTTCATGTTACATGCTGGGGATTGAATCCAAGGTCCATGTGGACGCTGGGCAAGGACTCTGAAAGTGAGGCATAGCCCCAGAGGGCTGTTGCGTTTCTCACGCTGCTTTCCTCCTCTTCCTGTGGCTGATTTCTCAAGCATTTGCAGCTTCGTTGGCTCCCTTGTATATCACTCACATGGGGCAGGAGGAAGTGGCAGTCTTTTCCAGAGGACTTGCTGGAGCAGATCAGCTGAGTTAAGGCACTGGCGCAATTTTTTCTGAATGGGTTGTTTTTGTTTTTCCCAAGCCCTTCCTCCACAGCTTCCCATTCACCGTCTCTCTGCCCTCCTAAAGCATCGTTCAGCTGTGGCAGTGGAGGTCAAAAAGGAAGAACATGTGTGGAGCCCATTTTGTTTGTTCATGTAGCCTTGAGGCCTTGCCAGGTTTCTGCTTTGGCTCTCCTCTACACCATTTCTGTGGCATTTTGATGAAGGCCTTTGGTTCCAATGAGTCCCACCTGGAAACAGCTAGTTTTGGGCCCTTCAGACTAATTGCACTGAGCAGAGTGAATGGTATATGGGAGTACATGGCACAGCAAATGGAAACTAGTGGGTGTGGCACATTGGGCAGGAAGGTATTAGAAATTGGTTAGGTGAAAGGGAAGTATGGGAGCTGACCCAGGACTATGTCCTGATTAAAATACTGACACTAAACAATTGTGAACCTGGTGGGATACTTCTGTTGACAACATTGGTTTTGAGAAGATCCTTCAAGTTTAAACCTTGACATCTGGGACCATGAGCCCGTGACTCCGGTAAAACATCTTGAGGTTCAGTCCCACCACCCTAGAGTGACCTGTGAATTTTTCTGTTTCCATTCCTTTTAGCTTTAACGTCTCCTAAACCGAACTTGATGGGTCTGCCCAGCACAACAGTTCCTTCCCCTGGCCTCCCTACATCCGGATTACCAAATAAACCGTCCTCAGCGTCGCTGAGCTCCCCGACCCCAGCACAAGCCACCATGGTGATGGCCCCTCAGCAACCCCCCCAACCCCAGCAGCAACCCCAGGTGCAACAGCCTCCCCTGCCTCCAGCAGCCCAGCCGCCACCCACTCCACAGCTCCCACTGCAACAGCAACGCAAGGACAAAGACAGTGAGAAAGGAAAGGAGAAGGAAAAGGCACACAAAGGGAAAGGGGAACTGCTGCCTGTCCCCAAGAAGGAGAAAGGAGAGGTCCCCACGGCACCTGCGGCCACCATCTCAGCCCCACTGCCCGCCATGGAGTATGCAGTGGACCCTGCTCAGCTACAGGCCCTGCAGGCAGCCTTGACTTCAGACCCCACAGCATTGCTCACGAGCCAGTTCCTTCCTTACTTTGTACCAGGCTTTTCTCCTTATTACGCCCCCCAGATCCCTGGCGCCTTGCAGAGTGGGTACCTGCAGCCTATGTATGGCATGGAAGGCCTGTTCCCCTACAGCCCTGCACTGTCGCAGGCCCTGATGGGGCTGTCCCCAGGCTCCCTACTGCAGCAGTACCAGCAATACCAGCAGAGTCTGCAGGAGGCGATCCAGCAGCAGCAGCAGCAGCGCCAACTACAGCAGCAGCAGCAGCAGCAGCAGCAGCAGCAGCAGCAGCAGCAGCAGCAGCAAAAAGTGCAGCAGCAGCAGCAGCCCAAAGCAAGCCAAACCCCAGTCCCCCAGGGGGCTGCTTCCCCAGACAAAGACCCTGCCAAAGAATCCCCCAAACCAGAAGAGCAGAAAAACGCCCCCCGTGAGGTGTCCCCCCTCCTGCCGAAACCCCCCGAAGAGCCAGAAGCAGAAAGCAAAAGTGCGGACTCCCTCTACGACCCCTTCATTGTTCCAAAGGTGCAGTACAAGTTGGTCTGCCGCAAGTGCCAGGCGGGCTTCGGCGACGAGGAGGCGGCGAGGAGCCACCTGAAGTCCCTCTGCTTCTTCGGCCAGTCTGTGGTGAACCTGCAAGAGATGGTGCTTCACGTCCCCACCGGCAGCGGTGGCGGCGGCGGCGGTGGCGGCGGCGGCAGTGGCGGCGGCGGCTCGTACCACTGCCTGGCGTGCGAGAGCGCGCTCTGTGGGGAGGAAGCTCTGAGTCAACATCTCGAGTCGGCCTTGCACAAACACAGAACAATCACGAGAGCAGCAAGAAACGCCAAAGAGCACCCTAGTTTATTACCTCACTCTGCCTGCTTCCCCGATCCTAGCACCGCATCTACCTCGCAGTCTGCCGCTCACTCAAACGACAGCCCCCCTCCCCCGTCGGCCGCCGCCCCCTCCTCGTCCTCGTCCGCTTCCCCTCACGCCTCCAGGAAGTCTTGGCCGCAAGTGGTCTCCCGGGCTTCGGCCGTGAAGCCCCCTTCTTTTCCTCCTCTCTCCTCATCTTCAACGGTTACCTCAAGTTCATGCAGCACCTCAGGGGTTCAGCCCTCGATGCCAACAGACGACTATTCGGAGGAGTCTGACACGGATCTCAGCCAAAAGTCCGACGGACCGGCGAGCCCGGTGGAGGGTCCCAAAGACCCCAGCTGCCCCAAGGACAGTGGTCTGACCAGTGTAGGAACGGACACCTTCAGATTGTAAGCTTTGAAGATGAACAATACAAATGAATTTAAATAAAAAAATTAATAACAAACCAATTTCAAAAATAGACTAACTGCAATTCCAAAGCTTCTAACCAAAAAAACCAAAAAAACAAAAAAACAAAAAAAGGAAAAAAAAAGCGTGGGTTGTTTTCCCATATACCTATCTATGCCGGTGATTTTACATTCTTGTCTTTTTTCTTTTAATATGAAAAAAAAAAAAAACAAAAAACAAAACAAAAAAAAACCCCCTAACCCTGTTACATTTGTGCCCTTTTGAAGGTACTATTGGTCTGGGAAACAGAAGTCCGCAGGGCCTCCCTGATGTCTTTGGAGCTTAAGCCCCTTGTATATTTGCCCCTTTTCAATAAATGCCCCACCTTGATAGCACAGAGGAGCCCGGCATGCACTGTATGGGAAAGCACTCCACCTTGTTACAGTTTTAAATTTCTTGCTATCTTAGCATTCAGATACCAATGGCTTGCTAAAAGAAAAAAAGAAATGTAATGTCTTTTTATTCTCAGGTCAATCGCTCACAACTTCGTTCTGTTTTCAGAATCATTGTTTTATATATATTATTTTTTCAGTTTTTTTTTAATTTTTTTTTTTTTTTTTTTTGTTCCAGAAGATATTTGTTTAGTTAATTTAAAAATGGGCAGAAAGTATTTGAGAAAAACAATGTGAACTGCTTTAGCTTTCTGGGGATTTTTAAGGGTAGCTTTTCTGCTGAAGCCAATTTCAAGGGGGAAAGTTAAGCACTCCCACTTTCAGAGAAAAAAAAACCCACACATACACAAAAGTGTTGAGGACTTGTAGCTTAAAAAATAAGTTTTAAAAACTGACTTTCTGTATTTTATGATAGATATGACCATTTTTGGTGTTGAGTAGATTGTTGCATTGGAAATGAACTGAAGCAGTATGGTAGATTTAAAAGAAAAAAAACTTTTGTGTACATTTAGCTTTTTGTATGGTCCAGCTGACAGCTCCTCATTTGATGTTGTCTTGTTCATTCCTAGCAGATAGATTGCAATCCGTTGATTCACCTAAGCGTTTCTCCCTTTCCTCCCTGTGTTCTACTTTCTCTTTCCTCCTACCAACTCCCATCCTATAATCTCCCACTTAAGGTAGCTGCCTTCATTTCTTAGAGGGTAGGTGCAGAATTATTTTATAAGACTAAAGAAAGAATTTCAAAGGATTCTAAGGGTCATTAGGATCCTCACAGATTATTTTTGGTTGGGGAGTTGTAACTTTTTAAAGGCATATAATCGTAGTTACCTATGTCTGGTATCCTTATACGTTTTTTATTTATCCTTCTTTTGGATTTTCTTTGCACCCCCTTTTTCTCTTTGTTTGGTAGATGCTTCAAATATTCTTTCCCTAAACTAACACATTTGTTTCAGTTTGTATAACTGGGCTGTGTGATTTTCTTTCTAAAAAAGTTTTTGGCTAGGGGTTTGGTTTTTGTGTTTGTGTTTTCTCTTTCCTCTCTCAGAAAAAGAAATTTCATGCTTTAAATAAAATCCAAAGACATAACCCTTTCACTGCTGATGCAGGAAAAGAGGTAAAGGGTCCTTCTTACTTGAGAATTTGTTTCTGATTTAAACAAACAAGACTTAGTTTAATAAAAGAATAAAACAAAAGATTCCCAGGTTATTATGTGCTTCTTCTGCAAGCAGAGAGGCAACTGTTAATGACAATTCCATATACCAAAAGACACATTTTTTTTTTTACTTCAAAGTTTTGTCCTTGTGTTAGGCAGTCTGAGTGGAGAGTGATCCAGAGTGCAGCCAACAAAGAAGCAGACAGCAATGTACAAAGCAAAAAAGGAAACAGTATGTGAGGCACTTATGTTCATGTTCATATCCAGAGTCCTGTAACACAAGGCAACACACACCCTTTCTTAAAGGTCTGAATCTTGAAAGGAAAAGTTTGTGCTGCTAAAACATAGATTTTGGAGACAAATAGATGCTTTGCTGTTTCACTTTCATAGCTAAACATCAACCAACCGACACAATTCCCCTTCTCCCCGAAAAAGTGTGAAATCCTTCCCCCTTCATTCTCTCCTCATGTTTCAAAAGGGAACTTTTGAAGACTGTGAATACAGGTTCCATTGGTCACCTTTCTGGCTTCTTTCCCCAGTGCTGAAGCCACTCATCAACTTTGCAAAAGACTGGAGCATTCCAACATCTGAATATGGATTTCTTTTTCTTTTTTTCTTTTTTAGCCGGGACTATTTTTATGGATTTGTTTTTAGTTAATGAAAGAATAGATTCTGAACTGTTGTACATATTTCTAACTAGGCTGATGCACAGTGCAAAATCCTTTTTAATTTTTTAAAGTAGAAATACTAAAGAATACCCTCTTCACTATTCATCAGTATCCAGCTGTAGCATAAGGTGTCAAAAACAAGTACGCAAAACATTTACTGTTTTAACAAGCTGTTTCCTTTTAGTGAGGATTCTTGTATTTCTCCCTGTGTTTGAGATGAACATTTTTAAATTTTAAAGTTGTACAGTTTTTTGTTTTCCATTATTTTATCTTGTTTGTAACTCTATGAAATATATATATATTTTTTGCCATTTACTGTTGTATGTTACTCTGTGTCTGTATCATAAAGAAAAAAATGTTTTTGTTTTTGGTTCTCTATGTGATACCAATTAACAATTTAACACTAGCTTTACCTGTCAAATTCTGCTAGGTCTTCTCTGAAAACTGTTTTTAAAAATGATATTGCTTGGTAATAGTGCAATTTCTATCCTTTTTCCTCCCCCCTCCCCAACTTCAAGTTCCTTTGTAATTTTTGCACCCCTTCCCCAAAGGTTTTTGTTTTTGTTTTGTTTGGAGCTACAATGCCATCCTCCCTCTGTGAGGCAGTGACTGTCAGTGTTTTGCTATGTTTGGCAACAATAAGGTGGTTGGGTAGATTGGCTAAGCATGCTTCCACCCACCAGTATTCCTCAAAGGGGTTCTGTCATTGTTTCAGCCTGAAGTGGGTTGCACACTTAATGCTTTCCTCTACAACTGTACCGCCTACACGTGTGTTCATTCAAAAAAGAAAAAGTAATTCTCAGCACTAACCCAGAAGTAGCAAAGCAGTCAGTGATGGTGGAAATTAGAAGTCCAACATGAGCTAGTCACATGTTTGTGGGCTGGCATCACAGTGGCTATGACCTGTATCATTTACAAAGCCTGGATTTAT
The DNA here is from genome assembly GCA_007922755.1 of Pedetes capensis. Taxonomy (NCBI): domain Eukaryota; kingdom Metazoa; phylum Chordata; class Mammalia; order Rodentia; family Pedetidae; genus Pedetes; species Pedetes capensis. Next base: position 23,536 of record VMDO01006178.1, on the reverse strand, counting down.
TAAAATACTTAACTGTGCAGACTGATCTCACTCGGGGAATTTACTCCTATCTACTACTATATAGCAGATAGACAAGTAGGATATCTCAACTCACTAATAAAACTTCTTAACCTCCATTGGCACTTCATTTTTTGATGGGTTTTTGTTGTTGTTGTAGTGGTGGTGGGTCCCCCCTCCATTACTCCACAGTGTGGGTTGGTGGTGGACACTATTCAGCCATAGCACCAGAATGCTCTTCAGAATTGGAGTTATTTCATCCATCCTTTCTCTATCCTCCCAAAAATAAACTTAAAAAGGAACACACACACACACACACACACACACACACACACACACACACACACAGAGAAAAGTTTAATACATCTAGGAAAGGTTTTTTTTTTTTTTTTAATTAAAAGCTATTTAAAGAGATGAATGTGGCCAAAGTTTTACACAATTGAAAATAAAGTAAAACAGATGGCATGTTTAAACCTGAATTTATCAGGCATGGCAGGAAGTTGCAGGAGAGAGAGGCAGTGACCCAAGCCAGTGCACTTGATATTCATGGACATATATTTTTTTTAAATAATAAATTAAAGCATTTTAAATAGAAGCATAAATTGAGTTGGTTGTTTGTTGGCGCTGAGATACTGCCCACTGTGAAACAAAGCTTTGACTAGTTTTTTTTTTTTGTTTCATTTGTTTACTTTCTTCAGGGGGGAGGGGGGCAAGTTTGGGTAGGACAGAAAGCATAAATGAACGTGACCCTGAGGTGAAGAGGTATATGAACAGCCTTTGCAATGTACAAAAAAACAACAACAAAAAAACAAACAAAAACAAAAAACAAAAAAAATAGAGCAAGTGAAACCAAAAATGATGTTCTTGGTGTTTTTCTATAATGTAGTCTTGTTAGCTTTTTTGTTACTGTAACAATGCTGATCTCGAACTGTACCAAAATACATGAAGACTAACAGAACCACATGGAACTTTCAAACTGAAAAAGAAATTTGTCACAAAAACTTTGTTGTCATAGTTAAGTTGATTGTAGATGGTAATTGAATATACTCCTTTGAAAATATTTCATCAAGTATGTTTCCTGCTCATTGTGATACATTAAAAAATATGAGCAAAAGTTCTTGTCTTTGTTACCAGATTTTGTGTGCATATGTATGTGTGTGTGGATGAGAGAGAGGTCAACAGCTGGTGAAGTGTAAATTTGAACAATGTCTTGAGGTTGTGTATGAAAGGAGTACTTACTCCAAGATACACAAGGATATACAGAAACTCCTTGGTATTCCTAAGTACCCTATATCTATTTCCTGGCATTTACAAAAGTGCAAGTTTAGGCCATAATGACTACCTTATCTCCCTAGGTGGTATAAGCTGGACATCTTGGAGAATTCTTAGTCCTGGAGAGGCCTAGTAGCAACTGATTTCTTAATCCAAATGTTTATGTGAAAATTTTAGACACCTGATAGGAGAGAGGTGGATTCAACTTTTCTGATACGGGAATTGAATCTAGTGTTTATGGCAGAAGGATGCAAATGGTAAGTGGAATTAAGTGGATGACTGACCACATTTACCTGTCCTAGCAAAGGGCTTTTCTAAACATCTGGTAGAACAGGATTTGCGATACGATTAGTCTGCACAACAACAGTAGCATTGGCAATTCCTGCATGCAAAGGACTACTTAGTCCTCCTATCAGAAAAACCTCATAGTGGAGAATGGCTGAAATTCACTAATAAGGAGTACATCCAAGATCAGATCCAAAGGCCTTTCATTCATCTCTAATTTATAGTCACAGCTTATAAATAATTTAGAAAACTCTAGCAGCTGAGTTTTGATGGCATTACAGGCTGGCCGTGTCCTTGCAAGGTCTGCAGTATCTGGCCTCGGTCAACAGTGATCTTTTCTTCCCCAGGAGTTAAGCTACTAAACCTACTGGCTCAGACAGCCACTGTCACCAAATCTTTTTTCTTAATTCCTGCAGCAGGCATTCAAGAGGCAGTGACCATATTAACTCAAAGTCTCATAGAATACTATATTTGGCAGAGGCATTACTAGTGCTCAGAGAAGAAAGCTACTTCCCTGGCCAGTGCTTGAACCTCTGTGCCAAACAAGTACTGTCATTGTCCTTTCCACAGATGTTGGACCTTTCTTTTGAGTGTTCCTGAAGAAGCAGGCAGCTTCTGTCCTAGTATGTTTTCTTGGCACACAGTTATATCACTGATCTCTCTTCCCACCCTGTGAAAAGGTACAGCATGATAACTGTTCGGAACCAAAGTAACATCTGCCTTTCTAAGCAATAATTATTTTAGGATCTGGCAGGATCACATTGAGACATTCTAAATGGAATCAGTTTTCAGAAGGGTTTTGCTGCTTCAGCCCTTTGGAGGAAGGTTACTACAAATTCTTCTACAGATGAATTTTTAACAAGAAAATAAAACCTTACTGAGGTCTGAGCTCTTTGTATCAGGGAATCTCTAAGAACCTAAATTACATTGAAAGAGTTGGATAAGAGACCTGAAGCTCTTTGTTACTGGAAAGGCTTTCCCCATCCCCTTAAGGGAACAGAAATTCTTCCAATCTGGCTTCACTACCATGTTCATGTGGATATTAATCTCCTTGGAATTAATAGCCCCCAATCCCCGGGAAAATGTGAAATGGGAACACCTTAAAATGACTGATATGTGTTAGGTAGCTGCAATTATAAGTTTTTCTTTAAAGAAATGCCTGTGGTGCCTAGCCCCTGTTACAGACTGATAGTCTTCCAAATCTGAGTTTTAACAAGTTCAGACTTTGAGGTACAAGAGTACAGGCAGTTTGAGTCAAGTTGAAGGATGAGAAGCTTGCACCTGCTGCTCTGCAGCCTTGATTACAGTAAAACAGACGTGCTTGCTCAGACTCCACATTATTGCTAGGGGTAAACCAGCCAAGGTTCTGACAAAACTTACAAAGAAATTAGTTCTCTCAGGACTGTTAAGAGTCCATTCTCGATTATTCTTAATGATGAAGGTAGGGATTTTCCTTTCCTTCCTTCCTCTTTCATTCTTTTAACTGGAGGCATGTGTTTTTAAGATGCCTTAGCTAGTTAGCTTGGGTTCCCCTGGATCCTCTTCTTGAGCTTTTTAATTACAAGCAATAAAAAATAAGTTTTGTTTCAGTCCTTTATGACTTTCACATTCTATGTGAAGAAGACGGACAAAGAGGCTATTTAATCTTAACTTCTTAAATGTCACATCTTAAAATGGAATGAAAACTTTCAGATGAACTGTGTGACTCTTAGGCCAAATCCTCTGGCCTGAGAAACAGGTGCTGAGAAGCAACTAGGAAGAATGTGAATCAAGAAAGGCATCAGTGACTATTCTCTGCCTTTTTGTGATGCTCAAAGCTTTGTAACATTCATTCTCTTTTACCTTTCTACTCACAATAAATTTCTTTTCCCTAAGCCCCCTTGTCACTGTCCTTCAACCCCTTCTGTAAAGCTTTCTATTTGTATGACTGGGTCTCACTATGTAGCCCAAGCTGTCTGCAAACTTGCCATCCTCCTGCCTCCCCCTCCCAAGTGCTGAGATTACGAGTGTGAGTCACCATGCCTGGCTTATGAGCCACCATGCCTGGCTTAAAATATTTTGTAAAATTACACCCTTTTTTTCCTTGTTAATCAGATGACCTATAAGCCAGGAAAAGTGGGTAGCATTTACCCCCAGCACTAAAGACAGTGAGAGCACCGACTAAGGGTGGAAGGCACTAAACTTACGTGTTTAACCTTTGGTGGACCTTTTCCCCATCACACAATTCCCCTCACTAGAGAAGAGTGGATAAGAGTGTAAGCGCCAGGGTCAGATCTTAGAGGTTCAAATTCTGCCTCCACTATTGTGACTCTGATTGAATTACTTATTCCCATTGTAAAATGAGGATGAAAGTACCTGCTTCATAGAGGTGTTGTGACAACAATGTTTAGTAACACTAATTGCTAAACATTTGTTGCTCCTGTTATTGTCAGTATTAACCCTCCACTTCTCCTTTCTATGGGCCCCTTGGGACTGCAGTTTTCTAACTCTTGCTTTACTACGCAAAAGGTTTGGGAGTAACAGGTGTATAATTTATAAGTCTCATCAAGCCTCTGCCATACATTTATCTCTGATGCTGCAAGTTCATATCTCAGAGAGTGGAGAGATCTTTTAGCAAGTTTCTGCTCATGAGTTGGATAGGAGTTCAGCACAGGTGTTTGGGTTTCAGTATGCCTAACATCTAAGTGATTAATCTGGTCACAAGGAAAGGATACCTTATATAGTTTTGTTTTTGAGAGTAGACATATATCTGCTTCATCATCCTTAAAGGATAAGGATTTAAAATATGGGGCATTATAGAATAGAGAAAATGGAATAAGTTGTGAATTTTGTCCACTGCCTGTTTTGTGGTAGTTCCAATGCATAAGTTGAGAACTGTAATATCTGAAATGAGGCTGCAAGAGTGAATGAATTGGGGGTGAAACAAAATTGAAAGGGAGAAAGGAATACACAAGAGGAATTCCCTACTTTAAACATAGGAAGAAGTTTTTAAAACACTATTATTCTAGTAAGCTGCAAAATAAATGTGGAAGAGGCATGGGAGAGTAAAAATTAGCACAGAGACAGGCTTAACTAGAGTGTTTACATGACAGCCTTTGCATATAAGAACTCATTGATGATTCAAGTTTTAGGAGATGATAGTCTTACTTGTGAATGGTGTCTATTTTTAATTGGAAATAATGATTAAGTTATCAATAAAGTTGTTGACGTTCACAGAGGGCTAGTAAAGGCTAAGAAGAATAGTAGGTGATTTTCTCTTTTCTCTAAGGATGATGATAATGTTAGGTTATGTTGAGTCAGGTCTGACTCATAGCTACCCTATGTACAACAGAACAAAACACTACCTGACACTGTGCTATGCATACATTATTTTTTATGTTTAAGCCCATGTTGTAGCCACTGTGTCAATCCATCTAGTTGAGGGTCCTCTTTGTTTTCGTTAACCTGCCACTCTCCCAAACATTATGTATTCCAGGACTTGGTCCCTCCTGACGGCACATCCAAAATACGTAAGACACTATCTAGCTATCCTTGCTTCCAAGGAGCACTCTGGTTGCACTTCTTCTAGGAGAGATCTGTTGGTACTTTTTGCAGTCCATGGTACATTCAATATATATCACCAGCACCATTATTCAAAACATCAATTCTTCTCCTGTCTCCCTTGTTCAATGTCCAGCTTTGACAAGCATATGATGCAACTGGAAATGCCATGGCACGAGGAAGGCACACTATCGTCTTCAATACGATGTCTTTATTTTTCAACACTTTAAAGAGGTTTTTTTTTTTTTGAAACAGCTTTTCCAAATGCATCTTTTGATTTCTTGACTGTTGCTTTCATAGAACCAAGTAAAGCAAAATCTTGGATAACCTCAATTTTTTTCTCTGATGATAACAACCCATAAATGTAGCTTTCATACTGCCTGTAGGTAGGATGTCAGTTCCTCGTTACCTTTGTTACATAGTTCTAAATTTGAAACTGTTTGAATAGTTATGAAACTGTGATTTGCACTCATCTGTGTTCATTTTTTCTTTCAATACTTTAAAGTTAGTGCTCCACAATGGCCTTGCATTATTTCCAATAACATATTTAATGTCATCCTTATTTCTTATGTATTTTTCACTAGTTTCTTTTAAGATTTTTCCCTTTATCAGTAGTTTTTTTCACATCTCCATTTTATTATGATGTACCCTACTTTAATTTTATTCATACTTCTTGCACTTGTCATTTTTTGAGTTTTTAGATCTATGGGATATAACTTTTTATCAAAATTGGCAAATTTTCAGCCGTTATTTCTTCAAACACATCTTTTCTACCCTTTTTGCCCTGCCAGGGACTCTGATTATTTTAGGTACACTTAACTCATAGCTTACTGATGTTCAGGGATTTTCATCTGTTTGGCTGATTTTTGTGTGTCTTTTACTCTTTTTTCTGTGTGTTTCATTTTGAATAGTTCTTAATTCTGGGTCTTCAAGTCCCCTAACCTTTTCTTCTAAGCTGCCATTAATCCTATCTAGCATATTTTTTCATCTTAGACACTAAATTTTTATCTCTGGAAGTTTAATTTGGGTTGCTTAAAAATATGTTCCATGTCTCAGCTTTTGAAAATATGAAAAACAGTTAACTGTTTTACTGGCATTTTCTGGTAATTCTTACCTTTATGTTATTCTTATTATGCATTGTGTTTTCCTGCTTCTTTGCATGCCTGGTGATCTTTGATTGAATTTTACCTTATTGGGTATTTGATATTTTTGGATTCCAAGAAGGGACCAATTTCTCAAGAAGAACATCATGTTTGGTTTGGGAGAGTGACGAATCAACAACAACAAAAAGGAAGACCCTCAACTAGATGGATTGACGCAGTGTCTGCAACAATGGGCTTAAACATAAAAAAGATCGTGTGCCTGGCACAGAGGTGGGGAGTATTTCATTCTGTTGTACATAGGGTTGCTATGAGTCAGACTCAACTTGACCTAACAACAACAACACCACACATAAATTTCCTTCAACTTTGTTCTGGGATGCACTTAGGTTACTTGAAAATAGTTTAATTCTTCCAGGTGTGTTTAAGTTTTGTGGGGCAGGACCAGTGCTCTATTTAGGTTAGGACTGGTTATCCCCTATCACTGAAGAATGATTCTTCTGAGAACTCAACTCAAATGTCCCATGAACTGTTTGCTACCCTGTGAAAGCATCAGTTACTGTAATCTCTTATCCTTTTGGCAAATTCTTTCTTGGGCCTCAAATAGTTTCCTCACATGCACACCCTTATCAATACTTTTCTGAATACTTGTGTGGGACCCTTTGAAGACCTCCAGAGGTTTTGCTTTCCTCTGGTACTCTTGTCCTGCAAATTGTACCTGCTTTGGTCTCCCTAGATGTCCTCAGCTAAAGGAATCTATTGCGTTTCGCATAGGTTCCTCACCCTGTGTGTTGGCCTTGAAACTCTATCAGGGTAATAAAGTGGGATAATCAGATGGCTCATCTCGTTTCTCATCTCTCAAGATCACTGTCCTTCACTATGTGATACCTAGTGCCTTGAAACCATTCTTTCATATATTTTGTCCTGTATTTTTAGTTGTTTCAACTAGGAAAGCATATCTTTCCTTTATTACTCTATCTCAGTTGGAAGCCAAAGTCAAATTTATTTTTAAATGTAAGTGATAAGAGTCCTACATACCTTTTCAAAGTGCTAACAACACTTATGAAGGTTCCATTTAACACAGGAGCCTGACTTCCCAGTACTTTTCTGGACATAGAATGGTACTGACTGACCTCGTGAGATTAAGGGATGTAACTAATTCATCCTTGTGCTTACAGTGATCAGAGGTAGAAAAACGTAGGTTAATGCATGGATTCTTCTAGCTACTTTTCTTCCTTGCCACAGTGCTACATAGAGTAGGAACTATTTCTTAGGTTTTGAAGTTGTAAGCCAGCCTGTGGAAGCAGAGATATGACTGATGCTAAAACATTATTTTAGCTCTTCCCTCTTAACAAGGGTTTTCCCTATCCATAAATTATTCTACCCTTTTGATTTAAACAACTTCCCCCCAATGTCTTCCTTCACATAGATGATTTTTCAGGCTAACTAAAGGTGGCTTAAGGAAACCCACTGATCTGAGAGTGTGGCTATCACTCTGAGATGAATTCACTGGTCTAAGTAATAAAGGAGAATGATAAAAATCAGGCCCCAAACGGACACTAGTCATTTTTGCTAAACCTAAATCATGCCTTTTGATTGTATGTTTATTCTGGCAAAACTTAGTTCCTTCTCACACTGGGCAAGAAGAAGGATCAGACGAGTTTGAGAATGGAAAAATCCTAAAATAGCCAAAATATACTCACAGAAAAGGAAGAAGTGGGAGATGTTTTGTATGCTCTAGTTATAGAGCTAGGATGCTGGGGAGAAAGTCAAGTCGTCTCTGGTAAAAAGGCTGTGTCAAGCCAGCTGCTGTGGTACATACCTATAATCCCAGGAAGTTGGGAGGCTGAGGCAGAAGGATGGAAAGTTCGAGGCCAGGGGCCTCGAGATCTGAACAACTTGGTTAGGCTCTTTCTCAAAATAAAAAATAAAAGGGGGTTGAGGCTGAAGTTCACTGATGGAGCATGCGTGAGGCCCTGGGTTCAACCCTCCCCCCTTACTGAAAAATAAAAGGGGGCTGTGACAAGAGCAATGAAAGGGGAGGAGCAGAAGTTCCATTTTAGGACAAAACTCCATAATAAGAAACTGTAGGCAAGAGAATTCAAATTGAGCAAGACAAGGACAATAGGGACCAAAGGAGACAGAATGTGTGTGTGAGCCCAGGTAAAATTGAAGGATGAGAACAGACCAAGGATTCTCAGTGTAGAAGGCCCTATTTTTGAACAACATGAAGCCACAGGAATCACTAGAGCTGTGAAGCTAAAGTTATCCCAACTCATCCATTCCTCCTAAAAGTTCACAAAAAGTAATTTCACTTGAAAATAGTCAATTGGAAAGAACTGTGGTCAAATTGCACAAAGTTATTATTTCACCAAAAGGTAAAGAGCAAAATAATATTCCTAGAGACAGTGAAAGAAAAGACATACCCACAAAACAGATATGTTATGTAGTCTAATATTTCAAAATGAACCTAAAGGAAAACATTTTAAAGAGCTATAAAAGAACACCATCAGAACTAGAAAAATCTACAACATAATAATTTTTTAATCCATTCAAGAACTAATGTTGGATAACAATGAAGAAACCTGAATTCCAAAAAAGAGCAATTTCTTCAAAGGAAAAAGACGACTCATAAATGCCTCACCTTTAGCAGGGTACAGGGGAAAAAGAAAGCTACTTCTTCAAGAAGTCAACCACAAGCTGAACAAAATGTTAGTGGCAAAGGGAGAGCCAGTGCATCAGCTGGAATACCTGGGGTGGGGGAAAAACAGCAAGTGAACTTAATGTACACATATAAATGTTTTCTATGGACCTCTTCCTGATGTGCTGAAAAACAGTGGCACAACCTGCTGGAAATGATCAGCTGCTGCTGGGAAACAAGCATCAGTACCACCTGCTTCCCCCAACCTTTTATCCTATACAGCAAAAGCATGAGAGAGAGAGAGAGAGAGAGAGAGAGAGAGAGAGAGAGAGAGAGAGAGAGACAGAGAGACAGACAGACAGACAGACAGACAGACAGACACCACTAGCCCTATTGCCCCCAGATCACAGGCAAAAAGACACTTTTTGGCTTGGGGAGAGGGTAGAAGGAAAGAAAACACCCCTAAAATCCTGGGGTGATTGATTGTTGTTGCTGTTGTTAGGTGCTGTTGAGTTGTGCCTGGCTCATAGCGACCCTCATAGGGTTTTCAATGGCTGACTGTTTTGGGATTGATTGAGGGAGTGGATTGCCACGTCCTTCTCCCGTTTTTGCTGTGCTGGGGATCAAACCTGGGTCCTCAGAAACTGTGCAGCAGCACTCTACCAACTGAGCTAGGAACAGGAAAAGGTATTGGGCCCATGACCTTACACAAACACCCAACAGATATCTGTTCCCACTGAAGGAGGAGCAGAAAACTGCAGAAGATCAACTACTCAGACAAGACTTGGTTTGCTGCCATGGAGAGGAAATGCAGGAATGCAAAGAAAGCCCTCTTCTCCAAGATCAAGTTACACAGGGCCTGCTTAAAACTGCAGCTGGACCAGACAGCAGAGAACCCCGCCCTACTGCCACCATGAGCCTAGCACAGAATGAGAAAACCCTCTGATACTCAAGCTGCTGTTCTAACATGCAACAGCAGCCCACAGTTATAGGAATTTGAAGTCTGTGGTGTAACTGAAGGCAACTCTTGATTTTATTGACTCAATTTCTTTAACAGACAAAAAGAGCACGTCCATTTCAAGACATATATACTCTCTACCTTACTCTCTTTACCGTTCTACATACAATGTCACACAAAAAAGAAGCAACCATTCATTATGGCACTATGTGTGGGAGAATAAAACTTTATTTATGGGGTTGCTTTAACAATTTAACTAATCAAATCTCTCAATTCCCAAGGTGATAGGGGCTAAATTGTTCCCCCCAAACACATATGTTAAAGTCCTAACCCTTGGCACCTCAGAATGTGACTGCTTATGGAGCTGGAGTCTTTAAAGAGATAAAGTTAAATGAGTCATTAGGGTTGGCCCTAATCCTATATGGTGTAAGAACGGGAGATTAGGACATGGACACACACAGAGGGAAGAACGTGTGAAGACCGTGGGAGAAGACAGCCATCTACAAGCCAAGGAGAGGTTCTCAAGGAGGAAAAAAGAATCCCTGCTGACATCTTGATCTTAGGCTTCTGTCCTACAGAACTGTGAAGAGATAAACTTCTGTTGTTTTAAGCCTCCATCCCCCATTTTGTAGTATTTGTTTTTAGCAGCCCTGGCAAGCTAATAATATAGAAAGCATACAGAGAATAGAACACATTAAACTATATCACAGGGATGCAATAAACAAAAAGTAGACTGTGGGGAACTTTCTACGTTAAACAGATTTCTTTATCAAATAAACTATTAGGAGAGTAAAGAAGTTGGAAGGAAAAACCCTACACATTAAAAGATACCTAAAAATTATACTTGGGAGAAGGACCTGGCAACCCACTCCCAAAAATTAATCAGCCATTGAAAACCCTATGAATAGCAGAGAAGCACTAACAATAGTGTTTTGCCTGTTATACATAGGGTTGCTGAGTCGTATACCGACTCTATGGCACTTAACAACAACAACAACAAAAATTATACTAGGAAATAACAGCAATGGCAATGTATTTAGACTTTGATTCAAACTACAATTTTTTTTAAAGTCATGAAGTTTGAGACAATTAGAAATTTTGTTCTTGTTGTTAGGTGCTATCGAGTTGCATCAGACTCATAGCGACCCTCATAGTTTTCAATGGCTGATTGTTTTGGGGTTGTTTTGGGAGTGGATCGCCACATTCCTGGGACTAGGAATTTCATAGTATTAAAAAATCATCACAGTAAAAATCATTTTAAGAAGAAATCATCATTAAGTGAGAGGGCCATGGAAATTAAAGTCCAAGACCCCCTACAAATGAGGATTCTAATAAGAAACACCCTACACAATAAGGTAGAATTACAAGAGACTATAATCTTGAGGTTGCAATAGTCCATGAGTAGAATAGTCCTCTCACAGACTTGTAGTCTAGGTTCAAATTCACTAGGAATGAAGGCAAACTAAAGACATTTTCAAATAAACAAAAACAGTATGCTACCTACAGAATGACTAAGGATGCGCTTTAGTTAGAAGGAAAATGATCTTAGAGAGATCTAACACAAAAAGACTTTCAAATTATAAAAACACTGAAACTTTACACAGACAAATTTAAATGAATTCTGATGGCGTAAAACTTAAAATATACAACGTTAGCATTTGGGTCAGGAGAGAATAAATGGAGTTGAAAAATCTTTTAAGCTTTTGTATTATCTAAGAAACATACAGAAATTGATGGTTACTATTAGGTTTTTATGCATTAATATTAATGGTTTTAGTTTCTTTAGGGTATGCATTTTATACATTTGTATTCAATATTCAAAATTATAAGGCAAAGGAAGAGCAGAATACCCAATCAGTTCAATAAATGGTCTATAAGTAGAGGAGGAAGTCTTACCAGAAGAGAAATCAGTGTTTAAAAAAAAGATAAACATGTTAAGTTTTTAATTTTAAAAAATTCATTAGCAAAATGGAATATAGCCACTAGCCTTTAACAGCAATAACAAAAACCTTTTGATACTAATGTTTCTACTTATTTTTCTTAAGACTACTTTACTGAAGGCTGGGGTTGTGCCTTAGTGGTAGAGCGCTTGCCTAGCATATGCAAAGCCCTGAGTTTGACCCCTAGCACCACAAAAACAAAAAAGGGCAACATCAACTGATTTATTGAGGTATAATCTACATAAATCACCCTTTTAGGTGTGCAGTTCTATGAATTTTGACAAATGTAAACATTGTGTAATCCACCACCCAAATCAATACATAGATTATTTCCAGTACCACCAAAAAGCTCTCTTCTTTGTTGTTAATCCCCTTTAACTTCCCAGCCCAGGCAACCACTGATGTTTTCTTTCCTTATAGCTTTGCCTTTTATGGATATAATATAAACAGAATTATATATTATGTAACCTTTTGCTTCTGGCTTTTTTCACTAAGCATAAGACTTGGGAGATTCATCCATGTTATTATATGTATCAGTAGTTCCTTTTTCTTGCAAATTAGTGTTTCATTGTATGGCTATACTATGATTTAACTACCTATTGAACAGATGATAGATATTTGGGCTGTTTCCAGTTTGGGGCAATTTTTAACAAAGCTGTTATTAACATTCATATTCAGATCTTTGGACATATGTTTTCACTTTTCTTGAATAAATACATAGGTAAGGGATAGCAGGTCATATGGTAAACCTAAGACATAACTTTTTGTATTGTGTGTATGTACCATTTTAATCCTTAAAGCAACCTATTAAGTAAGAATTATTATGTCCCTTACATATAAGCAAATGGAAAATTATATTACTTGTCCAATATAGCCTAGATGATACATAGAGACCCAGGTGTCAAACTCACTTCTAATTCTAACATTTGTAATTCTTTACTATCATCTTTCACATGGGACAGCAGATGAGAAGGCTTGTAAATGGCAGCTCTTAGCTGAGAAAGAATACTCCTGACAGAAGGCACATGGAGTAGTGTGATTACCTGAGCTAACACAACATGAGAACTTTGCTCATTTAGTTCACATGACTTTTTGAGTAGCATACTCTTTTTTTGAGTGCTTTTTTCTATATTTTAGTATTTCTTTATACACACACACACACACACACACACACACACACACACACCTCCTTTATTTATAAATGCTGATGGGCTACAGAATAATAAGGCTTATACAATTTCCATTATGCAATGTTACATCACTTTGGTTATTCTTTTATCAACTTACATATTTCACAGAACCTTTTGATTAATGTATAGGTAAAAAGAATAGTATACATTTTTAGGTTATATTCCCTCCCCCCCATGTACATGTATTGTTGTATCATCTATTTTGAGATTATTCTTTCTTTATCCTTCCACCTTGTTTCCCCTCTCCTTGTTCCTTACTCCGCTCCCCCTCCCTGCATGCCACTCCTCCTTCTTTCTACTTTGCTTTCATTTTCCCCTTTTAGATAAGCCTGGTTGATCGTGTGTGTGTGTGTGTGTGTGTGTGTGTGTGTGTGTGTGTGTGTGTGTGTGTGTGTGTGTGTATCCCACATATGAGAACATATGGTATTTCCTCTTGGCGCCTGGGTTTGTTTGCTTAAGATGATATTCTCCAGTTCCATCCATTTTGCTGCAAAAATGACATTATTTCATTCTTTTTTATTACCGAGTAATATTCCACTGTGTATAAATACAATTTTTTATCCATTCCTCTGTTGATGGACATCTTCGATAGGTCCATATCCTTGCAATTATGAAAAGTGCTGCATTAAATATGAAAATGCAGATGTCTCTGTGGTATAATGATTTATTTCCCACTGGGCATATTTCTAGGAGTAGTATAGCTGGGTCATATAGGAGTTCTACTCCTAGTTTTTTAAGGTAACTCCATATTGATTTCCAAAGTGGTTGAACCAGTTTACAGTCTTACCAGTAGTGTAAACGGGTTCTCTTTTCTCTGCATCCTTGCCAGCATTTGTTATTTGTTTTCTTGATTTTGGCCATTCTTACTGGAGATGGAATCTCACTGTTGTTTTGATTTATATTTCTCTAATGGCTATGGATATTGAGCATTTTTTCATGTGCTTTTTGACCTTTGAACTTTTGAATTTGAGAATTGTCTGTTCACTTCCTTTGCCCACTTACGTAATTGAGTGATTTGTTACTTTGGAACTTGCTTTTTTAAATTCTTTGTATATTCTAAATACTAGTCCCCCATCAGATGTATAGGATGCAAAGACTTTCTCCAATTCACTGGACTCTCCCTTAATTCTATTGATGGTTTCCTTTGATGTACTGATGGTTTTTAATTCCATATAATCCCATTTGTCAATTCTTGGTGCTGTTTCTTGGGCGACTAAAATCTTGTTAAGGAAATACTTTCCTATGCTTATGTGTTAAAGTGTGTTTCCTATCTTTTCTTCTAGCAGTTTTAAGGTTTTCAGTTTTATGTTGAGGTCTCTTATCAATTTCAAACTAACTCTCATGCAAACTGAAAGATACAGGTCTATTTTCCATTTTCTACAAATCAAAATCCAAGTTTCCCAGCACTATTTGTTGAAGAAGCCACATTTTCTCCATTGGACATCCTTACCACCTTTGTTAAAAGTCAGGTAGCTGTAGTTGCATGGGTGCATTTCTAGGTCTTCAATTCTGTTGCATTGCTCTTCAAGCCTATTTTTGTGCCAGTACCAAGCTGTTTTTGCCACTATAACCTTGTAGTATAGTTTCAAGTCAGGTATTGTGATCTTCCCTGCATTGTTTTATGGTTTAAGATTGTTTTGGATATATGGGGTCTTTTGTGTTTCCACATGAATTTTAGGATTTTTTTTTCTATTTCTGCAAAGTCTCTCATTAGAATTTTAATGGGGATTGCATTAAATCTGTAAACTGATTTGGGCAGTATAGCCATTTTTACAATATTGATTCTCCCAATTCATGAGTGCCTGCAGCCATACCACTGTGGCATCTAATCCCATCAGATCTTGGAAGCTAAACAGTGTTGGGCCTGGTTAGTACTTGGATGGGAGACTGCCTGAGAACAGCAGATACTGTAGGCTTGGGAGAAAGACCCAGCAACCCACTCCCAAAAACCAATCCGCCATTGAAAACCCTCTGAATAGAAGAGAAGCACTGATAATAGTGTTTTGCCTGTTGTACGTATGGTTGCTACGACGACACCTAACTATAACAACAACAACAACAATACTTCTTGAGTAGGGGAGGTCCTTCCATCTTCTATTATCCTCTGCAATTTCTTTCTTTAGTGTTTTGAAGTTTTCCTTGTAGAGATTTTCAGGGTCTTCTGTTAGACTGATTCCTAAATATTTAATTTTTTGTTGGGTTATTGTGAATGATATTGCTGCCTCAATTTCCTTCTCTTCCTGTTCCCTATTGGTGTAAGGGAAGGCTACTGATTTTTGAGTGTTAATTGTGTATCCTACTACTTTGATGCAGGTCTGGGGTTTAGCTCAGCTGGAATAGTGCTGCTGTGTGCTCTCTGAGGCCCTCTGTTCAATCTCCAGCACCACAAAAATGGGAGAAAGCTGGGCAATCCACTCCCGAAGCAATCCTGAAACAATCAGCCATTGGAAACCTTATGAAGGTTGCTATGATTAAAATTTGACTCAACAATACCTAACAACTTTACTGAAGGAGTTAATTAGCTCTAAAAGTTTTCTAAAAGAATGTTTTGGGTCCTCTAGGTAAAGGATCATGTCTTCTGTGAATGAGGATAATTTGACCTCTTCTTTGCCTATCAGTATCCCTTGGATATCTTTGTCTGGCCTGATTGTTCTGGCTAGGACTTTGGTCACGATATTGAATAAGAGAGAAGAGAGTGTACATCTTTGTCTTGTTCCTGATTTTAGAGGGAATGGTTTCAAAATTTCCCTATTTAATATGACATTGGCTATAGGTTTGTCATAGATGGCCTTTATGATCTGAGGTATGTCCCTGTTATACACATCTTCTCCAGGGCTTTTATCATGAAAAAGAATGCTGCACTTTGTCAAAGGACTTCTCAGCATAAATTGAGAGGACCATGTGATTTCTGTCTGTAAATCTCTTGATATGTTGAATTATATTAATTGATTATCATGTGTTGAACCAGCCTTGTATCTGTAGAATGATGCCCACTTGATCGTGGTGTATGATTTTTTTTTTAAATGTGTTGAATTCAGTTTGCCAGGATTTTGAGGATTTTTTGCATCAGTGTTCATAAGAGAAATTGGTCTATAGTTCTCTTTCTTTGAAGTATTCTTGCCTGGTTTTGGTATCAGGGTGATATTGGCTTCATATAATGAGTTTGGAAGTGCCCATTCCTTTTCTACTTTATGAAATAGTTTGAGAAGAATAGGTATTAATTCTTCTTTGAAGGTTTGATACAATTCTGCTGTGAACCCATTAGGACCTGGACTTTTCTTTGTTGGGAGAGTTTTATTACTGTCTCTATTTTGGTGAATGTAATGGTTCTGTTTAAATTGCTTATATCCTCTGAGCTTAATTTTGGTAATTCATACGTGTTAATGAACTTTTCCATTTGTTCTGTATTTTTGTTTTTTTGCAAGTATTTCTCAAAGTATTTCCTGATTATCTTCTGGATTTCATTGTATCAGTGGTTATGACCTCATTCTCATCTCTTAATGTTTTTAATTTGGGATTTTTCTTTCAGTGAGATGGGATAGGGAAGGATCTATTTTATTAATCTTTTCAAAGAAACAGCTCTTAGATTCATTAATTCTTTGGATTGTCTTTCAGGATTCTAACTGAGACATTTCTGCCTTGATCTTTATAATTTCTGAGTACTCCTTTTGGATTGGATTGTTATTGGCCTTCTAGTACCTTAAGATGTGTCATTAAGTTATTTAATTGGGTCTTCCCTAACTTATTGATGAAGGCATTCATGGCTATGAAGTTCCCTCTTAGAGCTGCCTTTGCTGTATCCCATAAATTTTGGTAGGATGTATTTTCATCCTCATTTGGTTATAGAAAATTTAAAATTTCCTCTGTGATTTCTTTGATGACTAACTGACCATTCGGTAGTATATTATTTAGTCTCTACAAATCTGTAATATTTCCAAAATTTTTCTTGCTTTTGAGTTGTAGTTTTCTTCTACTATAGTCTGATAAGGTATGGGGAAGGTTTCTTTTTTCATTTCTTTCTTTTTTTTTTTTTTTTTTTTTTTTTTTTTTTTTTTTTTTTTTTTTTTTTTTTTTTTTTTTTTTTTTGGTATTTGTTGAGGCCATTTTGTGGACTAAATGTGATCTCTTTTTAGAAAAAGTACTATGTAGTACTATGTGTATTCTGCCATAGATGGATGGAATATTCTGTAAATGTCTGTAAGGTCCAGTTGGACTATGGTGCTATTTTAAGTCCTTCATTTCTCTGTTGATATTTTTGCTTTGACGATCTGCCTCTTGACAAAAGTGAGTATTGAAATTTCCCATAATTATCATGTCCTGCCTGATGTGTTCCTTTATCTCCAATAAAATATGTTTAATGAAACTGGGTACCTCTGTATTTGGTGAGTAAATATAAAGTATTGTTATGGGTTCCTGGATGACTATTCCTTTTACTAATATGTAGTGTCCTTCTTTGTCTCTTCTGATTAGTTTGGAACTGAAGTCTAAGTTGTCTGAAATTAGTATTGCCACTCCTACTTTTTTTTTGGTTTCCACGTGCTTGGTATATGATTTTTCAGCTTTTAATTTTCAATCTTTTATGGTCGTTATGGATGAGTCTCTTGAATGCTACATATCCAGGGTTTATGTTTTTCAATCCAATTGGCCAGTCTATCCCTCTTGATTGGTAAGTTAAGACCATTTACATTGAGAGTAATTATTGAAGGGTACTCGTTATTTGGCATTGATTTGGTACTTATTTCTGTTTTTTATTCATATTTAGCCTATTGTTTTCTTAGGTTGCCCTCATGTTTATTATTCATTCCTTTGAGCTTTTATTTGGGGTTGTCTTACCTCTCCCACAAGTGGGGTTTCACTGAGGATCCTCTGCAATGCTGGTGTGGTGGTCACGAAATGTTAAAATAAGTCAATATCATGGAATGTCTTGAACTCATCATCTATTTTAAAAGATAGATTCACTGGGTAATATAATCTTGGTTGTCAGTTATTCTTTTTCAGGAATTGAATGATGTCTGACCAAGCTTTCCTTGCCTTTCAGGTTGCTATTGAGAAATCAGCTATTCTGATAGGCTTGTCTTTATAAGTGAGTTGGTGTTTCTCTCTTGTACCTTGTAGAATAGCTTCTTTCTTCTCTAGATTTAGCATTCCAACTATAATGTGTTGTGGAGAGGATCTGTTCTGATCTACTCTCTTTGGGGTTTTAAATGTTTCAGTTGTATAGGCATCAGCTCTTGCCTTAGGCTTGGGAAGTTCTCATCTAATATTTGTTATATAGAATACAATAAATTTCCTAATCCTCTTGTATTGTTTTCAGTTCCTTTGTAAACCCCTTGAATTTATAGGTTTCATTTCTTGATTTTATCAAAGACCTCTTGAAAATCTTGCTCACACTGATTCATATTTCTTTCTATCTCGGCATCTGAGTAAATAACATCTTCTACCTTTTCCTCAGTATTCAGATATCTTTTTTTTTTTTTTCTTTTTGTTTTGTGGTACTGGGGGTTGATCCCGGGGCCTCACACCTGCATGCTTTGCAAGTGCTGGACCACTAAGCTGCACCCCCAGCCCTTTTATTTTTTTTTCCTTACTTCCTGAGACAGGGTCTCGCTAAGTTACATAGACTTCCTCTAGTCTCGAACTTGCAATCCTCCTGGCTCCGCCTCCCAAGCCCCTGGGATTACAGACGTGAGCCACCATGCCCAGCTCAGATATCTTATTTTCAGCTTTGTCTATCTGGATACTGAAAATTCTACCATAGCACTGAATTGATTAATTTTGCCTTGCATCTCAAGGACCTCTATTTGATTCTTCTTCATGATCTCAATCTCTCTAGAGAATTTTTCTCCCAATTTAGATATGTTTTTGTCCAGTGAGTCATGGTGGTGTTTTTGAGGTCATTCAACATATTTATAAACAGAATTCTAAATTCTCCATTAGGCATCTCCAAGAATCTGGTTATCCTGAAATTATCTGTTGAAGGGCTTTGGTCTATGGGATCTTCCCGTCCAGCTTAACCTTTCATGTTTCATGTGTTTTTTCTGATGAGGCTTGCCCATTGCTTGATCTGGGTGCTAGGTCTCATCTCCTCCACGTCTAAAGGGGTTCTCCTTACCCACTCCCATATGATTGGATGATGACCAGTCATTGGCACTTTACTCCTCCCTCTTCCCTGCCCTCCTAAGTCCCAGCCTCAGGGTATAGTGCCTAGCTCTCACTGCAGCCTCTGCAGTTTGCACTGTCCTGTCTGTTTCTGTTCCCTGCACTCACAGCGCCCAATAATGCCACTTCCTGGAGCATCTGTCTTAGGCTCCCCAAACCCACGGCACTCTTTCTCTGTGTCACATGTGCTCCTGCGTCCTAAATGTGCCACTGCATGAACCACCTTTCTCAGGGTTGCCAGTTCCATGGGTGCCTTTGTTTGGATCATAGGCGCTCCCTGGCTATTTACATGCTGCTGCCTGAATTGTGTCTCTTAGGCTCTCTGGACCTGCAGCACCACTTCTCTGCATGGCAGGCACAGGCACTCTGTCACAGCCTAAACAGTGTCTTTTTGTCTCCTGGGTCCCATGGGTACTCCTGGTGCCTAAACTGTCTCTCTAGGCTTGCAGGTTCTGCGGTGCCACTTCTCTGGGTCTCTAGCCCAGGCCTTAAACTCACCACTGCTTGAACTGGCTCACTTAGGCTCCCCAGTCCTGCAGTGCCACTTCTCTGCATGGAGCTCCCAGTCCCTAAAAGTGCCTCTGCCTGAAAAGACTTTCTTTGATTTGAGGTTTCAGCAGCGGGGACCATTCCCCTCCATCTTTTGCTACCACTCAGTCTCTCTCCCTCCATCTCGAGTTCCAGTGGTGTCAGAGGCCAGGGCAACACCAGTCTCTCCCCAGTGGGGAAAAAACAAAAACAAACAAACAAAAATCCCATAGTCATGGGGCCCAAGACCCTGCAGGGGGGCCACACAGCTGGCCTCCTCCCAGGAAAGTCCCAAAGTACCTTTATGAAGCCACACACTCTCCCAAAGGACCCCATATCTGCTGAAACCTTTTGCAGTTGTTTTCCCTGGGTTAAAGGTTCTGGTGAGTTACCCTGCCGTATCCTCTTCTCCATTGTTTTAATCTTCACTATTTGGCCAGTTGACCTCATACCACTTTTTTTTTTTTTTTTTTAAATAATTAAAGCTGTTCTCTACTCTTTGTTCTGAGTAGAGAACTCTGTGAGCTTCTCTAATGGTTTTCTACCCCAGTTGAAGTGTGGCTATTAACCATCCACCATCTTAGCAAGAATTCCAACACATAACTTTCTAACAAGCTATCCAAAATGGTCAGACGGTATTGCATAGCCCTAAATTATACCAGCCTCTTGGTATTTATGGTCTTGTGTAATATTCTCCCTCTTGAGTGCAAGTGGGAGCTACAACTTGCTTCTAATCAACAAAATACAGCAAAGGAAAAGAAGTCACTTCCATGATTACATTATATAAACTTGTAGCTTCCCCCTGGCTAGCCCCCTGGCTAGCAGACTCTATTCTCTTCATTCTTGGCTTTAATGAAGTAAGCTGTATGTGGCATGCTTATTGGCAAGAAATCAAGGGCAGTCAACATGTAACAATCAACAAAGGCTTTCAATATGACAACTGCAAGGAACTTAATCCTATTAATAGGTACAGAAGCTTAAAAGAGGTCCCTTCCCCATTTGGTCCTTAGGTGAGACACCAAGTGTGATTGATCCTTTGACTGTAGCCTTGTTAGACACCCTGAAGCAGAGGACCCAATAAAGTTCTGTTCAGATTCCTGACTCAGAGAAATTGTGAAATAATAACTATGTACTGTTTTAAGCTGCCAAACACATACAATTTATTATGCAGCAATTGATAACTATTATCTAACTGTTTCTGAAATGATTATATCATTTTATATTCCTACTAGCAATGCATAGAGTTCTAGTTCTTTAAACACTACCATTGAGTGTTATCAGTTTTTTGTAAATTATAACAAAGCTAAAAGGTTTTTTACTAGTATTTAATTGTGCATTTGTTTCTTTTATGACCAATAACTTGGAGTATTTCTTCCTGTGCTTATTTGCTGTCTTTTCAATTACTTGACATTGTATTTTGAAGAGAAGCTTTCATTTTCTTTTTCTCTTCTTTTCATGTGTGTGCGCGTGCACGCGCATTACTAGGGAGCTGAACCCAGGATCTTGCCCATGCTAGGAAAATGCTCTACCACTGAGCTATACTCCTAGGCTCCTTTAAAAAATGTTTTGGCTCTTTTTAAAATTTTTAGATAGTGTCTCACTAAGTTGTGCAGGCTGCCAGTGGCCTCAAACTTGTAATCCTGCCGTCTCAGCCTCCCATGTAGCTGGGATTACAAGCATGAGCCATGGAATCTGCTAAGAAGCTTTAAGTTTGAAGTCCAATTTGTCCATTTTACTTCTGTGGTTCTTACTTTCCAGGATGTAGCCAAGATCCTCTGTTAATCTAAGATTCCAAAGATTTTCTATCTTTGTTTTTCTAGAAGTCTTATAGTTTTTGGTTTTAAATTTAGATCTATGATTTTTTTTTTTTTGGTATAGTGTGAGACATGGAGTGGGCTTTTATCTTTTAAATACATATAGATGTCCAATTGCTCCAGCATTATTTGTAGAAAAGATTATAAATCCTACACTGAATTATTCTAGCATCTTTGTTGAAAACCAGTGTGTGGTCCTATTTCTGTATACCCGATCTTTGTATCTATCCCTACCAACACTACACTGTCTTATTATCATAGCTTTCTGGTAAGTCTTGAGATCAGGCACTGTAAGTCCTCGAACTTTGTTCTTTTTCAAAATTGTCAGTTCCCTCTAATTTGATGTATTCAGATATAATATCATACAAATCAAACTCCTAGCAAGCTAATTCTAAAATGCATATGAAAATACAAAAAGACCAAAAAGACTCATACTCTTGAAGAAGAAGGTAGAATATTTTTTTCTACCAAGTATTAAGACTTGTTACAGAGGTATAATAAGATAGTGTGAATAGGTGCATGCACAGAGAATAGAACGAAGAATAGTCAAAAAAGAACGGTCCTTTCAATAAAATGTATTGGAAAAATTGAGTATCCATGTGTGAAAAGATATAAAACATGTAACATCAGTTTCAGGTAGTGTATAGACCTAAACTCTCTTTTAGCAAAATAATAAGGTCTCTAGAAGACAATATAGAAAAATATTTTCATGACCTGGAGGTAGGGAGAAATTTCTTTTTCAAAAATCTTTTATGACAAAAAGAAATGCAGATAACTATGACTAAATCAAGGACCTCTTCAGCATATCAAAAGACTGCATAAAGAATAGGAAATACAAGCCACACAGTAGAAGAAAGCACTTGCTACATACATAACTAGCATAGCACTAGTATTCAGTATATACAAAGAACTTCTAAAGGGGATTAAGAAAACATGAAGCTAGGGCTATAGCCCAATGGTGGAGTACATGTTTAGCATACATGAGGCCCCAAGTCCAATACCATGTACAACATACACACACACACACAAGCACACACACGAATTACAAATGGCTTAAAAAAAAAACCTGAACACTTCATAAAAGAAAAAATGTAAAAAGACAATTGACATATCAGTAATGTCATCAGAAATCAGGGGAATATAGATTACAAGCACAATAGGCTCCTACTCACGTCTGTCAGTTTGCTGCACTGTGGGGGCTTGCGTGTTGGGATGAGGCTGAGAGCTCTGCCACTGTAACCTCGGACATGAGCAAGGTTACCCATGGTGGACAGGTTTTCAGCTGAGCTTCCAGATTAAGACAGACTAGGGAGTAGGACCTGGCGAGCCACTCCTGAAACAACTAGCCATTGAAAACCCTATGGATAGCAAAGAAACACTGTCAGATATAGTGCCGGAAAATGAGACCCCCAGGTTGGAAGGCACTCAAAAGACTACTGGGGAAGAGTTGCCTCCTCCAAGGAGAGTCTACCGTGATGAAGGAAATGGAGTAAAACCCCAGGGTGCTCAATTTGATGATGTGACACAACTGTAAACATCCATTAATAATTGGAACATGGAATGTACGTAGTATGAATCTAGGAAAATTAGAAATTGTTAAAAGAGAAATGGAGCACAGAAACATTGAAATTCTAGGCATCAGTGAGCTACAATGGACCGGCATAGGCCATTTTGAGTCAGACAGTCATGTGATCTACTATGCTGGGAATGATAAACTAAAGAGAAATGGGGTTGCATTCATCATCAAAAAAGACATTTCAAGATCTGTCATGAAATACAATGTTGTCAGTGATAGAATAATATCCATAGGCCTACAAGGAAGGCCAGTTAATATGACTATTATTCAAATGTATGCACCCACCACTAAGGCCACAAATGAAGAAAGGGAAGACTTTTATCAGCTTCTGCAACCAGAAATAGATCAAACATGCAATCAAGACATACTGATAATCACTGGTGACTGGAATGCAAAGGTTGGAAACAAAGAAGGCGGCTCAGTAGTTGGAAAATATGGTCTTGGTGACAGAAATGAAGCTGGAGATCGCATGATAGAATTTTGTCGGACCAATGACCTTTTCATTGCAAATACATTTTTTCAACATCATAAACGGA
>VMDO01006177.1:0-103204 GCA_007922755.1 Pedetes capensis | reverse complement strand
AAGCAAGATAGGCAATACACTCCATCATATAGGCATTGGAAAAGATTTCCTTAATAGGACCCCAATTGCTCAAGAAATTGCAACAAGAATAGATAAATGGGACTACATCAAATTAAGAAGCTTCTGCACGGCAAAAGAAACAATTAACAGAATCAAGGAAACCTCCACAGAATGGGAAAAAATCTTCGCATTTTATACACACAATAATATTTCTAAAAAAAAAGGAAATTAAAAGAATAAGAAAGAAAATAACCGATGAGACAATGACAGAAAAAAATTTTTTCTCAGTGCTGGGAATGGAACCTAGGGTTTTGAGCATGCTAGGCAAGAGTTCTACCACTGAGTTACCTATCCAGCTCATGCCTGAGAATTTGTCTAGACTGAAAAAAATAAAAACAATTCTTAGATTTAAGGAATATTTTCAGGCAGATGCAGTGGCGTTTGCCTGTAATCCCAGTAACTAGGGAGGCTGAGGCAGGAGGATTGCAAGTTCAAAGCCAGAGGTGGCCTGTACAACATAGCAAACCCTGTCTCAAAATGAAAAGTGAGTAAATGGACTGGAATGCTTGTAAAACTGATAGAGTGCTTGTAAAAACAAACAAACTAACAAATGAGCACATCACTTTTCAATCAGAAGAGGAAAAAAACCAACCACCCATACATATTTAAACACATCATAATGAAATTGCAGGGCACCAAAGACAAAGAAAATATTTGAAAAAACATATAAAAGACTAATATCAAAAAAGAAGGGAAAAAGAGAAAGGAAGAGAAGGAAAAAAGAGAAAGGAAAAAAGTATAACCTACTCTCTGATACTAGAGAGATCTGTCATTAAGCCATAGCCTCACCTCTTCTAGCCATGAGGGCAGTTGACTTAATACCTCTGAGTCTTAGTTTCCACATCTGTAAAAGAAATATTCAGTCAGTGCTAATCCTCATAACCCTACAGAATGCCTAACACAAAGCCTTATTTGTTAGTATGTATTCAGCAAAAGTAGGTATTAGTATTGCTGACAGAACTAATTTCCCCTTATTAATTCCTACTCTCCTCATGCACTCAACCTCAGGATGATTGATTTAAATGTATGTCACATTGCACGAAGCAAATGGCATCCCTGATGGAAAAACTTAAACTATTGCCATACAGTTCCCTTAGCCTTCCAAGATAAGCTGTAGACAGCATGCCTCCCAGAAGTCTTGTCCTAAGGACAGCCACAGGTTGTTCTAGAACTATTATGAAAATTCCTCTTTTTGTACTCTCCCTGCTTCAATGTTGTTGTTGTTGTTGTTGTTGTTAGGTGCGAGTCGAGTCCGACTCATAGTGACCCTATGTACAGCAGATCGAAACACTTGCCGATTCTGTGCCTGGCAAACAATCTTATTTATGTTTAAGCCCATTGTTGCAGACACTGTGTCAATACCTGCCTAAAATTAAGAAATAAACACAAGGCCAACTTGTCAGCTGACCTCCCTGCAGATAAGCTTGAAAAGTCCTGCTATAAGGTCCCAATGCACATTTTTCTACCATGAGTTGCCTTTATCACATCTGATTTTTGGTAGATAATTTTCCATCTTTACCACTAGACTCTGGGCTCCATAATGGCAGGTTTCTTACTTATCTGGCTTATCATTTAATCCATGGTGCTTAGCTTATGTCCTGGGATTTTCTAGAGTGTGTCTAAAAAATTATTGAATCTACAGGCTGGGAATCGAAACTGGAAGGTGGGGATAGAATTCATCTGTGTAGCTGCTGTACATAAGAACACAGCATTTTTCTAGAATTGAAAAGAGGTCTAGAGACCATGTAGTATTTCCATTGCTTTTTCAGATGAGGGAAATGAGAGGTTCCTTAATTTATTTCAAGTTCCAGGGCTATTAGTGGGTGGAAATCACCCTCAAACTCAGTTCTGCCATTTCCCAAACAATACTGCTTTACCTCTATCAGGTTGCCTCCAGGACCAGGACCATGGCCATGGCAGTGAAAGAAGGCAGACACAGGCCAAATACTGTATGACCCCACTGAAATGAAACATCTAGAATAGGCAATTTATTATAAAGACAAAAAGGAGACTAATTGTCACTAGAGGCTAGAGGAGGAGAGGAATGGGGAATTACTACTTAATGGTTATAGGTTTTTGGGGAGTAATAAAAAGTTTTGGAAATGACAGTGGTATGGTTACACAACATTGTGAGTATACTTAATGTCACTGAATTATACACTTAAAAATGACTAAAATAGCAAAATTTATGATATACAAATATCCATATGGGGGGAGACCCTCAGGAAAAACTCCCAGAAATGAATGGGAAAACAATGATCATGTGATTTTTTGATGTGAGGATTGTGCACTCAGAATTTGTTCCTGTGGGTCAAATGGTCAGTCAAAGTTTATAGTATCTGGAAGGTTTTGTTTTTGTTTTTATTTTTGTTTTTTGCAGTACTGGGGTTGAACCCAGGGCCTCACCCCTGCATGCTTTGCAAGTGCTGGACCACTGAGCTGTGCCCGCAGCCCATTTTTTTACTTTATTTGAGACAGGGTCTCGCTAAATTACGCAAACTGCCTCTGGTCTCGAACTTGCGATCCTCCTGCCTCCGCCTCCCGAGCTGCTGGGATTACATGCATGCGCCACCGCGCCTGGCTAGTATCTGGAAGCTTTGAGAAGGTTGCATCATGGTTTATGGAAGAAACATCCTGAGCTGCTATAAACAGGTGAGTGGTTCTTCCCCATGACAACATACCTTACTCAGTGTTCAGCAGTTTTTGACCAAAAACAGCATGGCCCTTGTGAGTTGTCTGTCTTATTTACCCAACTTCCTCCTGTGTGACTTTTTTTGGGGGGGTTGTTTCCTGGATGAAAAAGTCCGCAAAGGGAAATATTTTGCTGATGTGGAGGAGGAGAAAAAAACAAACATGGCAGAAGCACTAAAAGGCATCAAAACCTGTTTTGAGTATTGGAAAAAGATCTTGATAGGTATATCAATCAGAGAGTACTTTCAAGGTGACTGAAGTTCAAATATGTAAAAGTAAATACATGATTTTTTATACATAAATTCTGCTATTTTTTCTTTTTTGGGTCCCCCCTCGTATATTACCACAGTTAAAAATAAGGATCATGGCTGTGATCATTCTTGTAACCTTATTTCTCCAAGGCCATTTGTGGGATGGGGACAAAGTCTTTGAAGAATACTATTAAAAAAAATGTCATCTCAAGGAAGGTGTACACAGTGGGCAAAAACAAATGTATAATGCACGGCCATCAAATCAAAAGTGATACTTCTCTCCTATTAACCCACAATTTCTCAGCAAATTAAAATCTGTGAGCTGATACTGGAAAAATGCCAGTTCTGTAAGCTACTTAACTCTTCTGGATAGGGTCTAAAATAACTGTTAAAGCCATAAAAGGTACCATATGGTACTCAAGAAAGGGAAAAAAGGATTCTTTTTTGTGATTGTTGTTTTTTAATGAACAATTAGTTCTCTATTCTCTTACAAAAAACAAAATACCATTAAGAGAAAAATTTTGAAAGTGTCAAGAAGACATATCCAAAATGGAAATAAAGTTGAAAAGATAAATAAAATAAGCATTCTTTTGCTATATTTGGTGGAGTCCTGCAGAGAAAAAAATTCCAGCTAGGCAGCATTGAGACATAGTTTATTAATGCAGTTTCCCCCACAGCAGGACACAGAAAGAGAAACTGGTAAAACAGTCACATTAAAAAATTATGACTCTTACATCTGATCTTTATGAATACACAGAAAAGAAACTATCCTCCTCTGAGTTGTCCTTGGGCCGTGTGGAGGCAGAGATGCAAAGAATTATTATTATTTTTTTTACTTCAAGGTATTATTTGCTCTCACATGGTTGGAATACACAGAAAGTTCTCACATTTAGGAAAAATTTAAAAGTATTTATAAGGAAGATTTTGAGTGGTTTTCCCAATCACATTTTCAACAAAGAACTTCAGTCTTTTATTTTTAAAAGGTATATGAAATTAGTCGGGCGCGGTGGCGCACGCCTGTAATCCCAGCGGCTTGGGAGGCAGAGGCGGGAGGATCGCAAGTTCGAGACCAGAGGCAGTCTGTGTAACTTAGCGAGACCCTGTCTCAAAAAGTAAAAAATGGGCTGGGGGTGCAGCTCAGTGGTCCAGCACTTGCAGAGCATGCAAGCGCGAGGCCCTGGGTCCAATCCCTAGTACCGCAAAAAAAAAAAAAAAAAAAAAAAGGTATATGAAATTGGAGTCTGTTTGTATTACCTTAGGGGGAAATTGTAGCAGGTGGTAAACTGGTTATAAATGGAATTTCCCTAGAATCTCAGAGCTGGAAGGAAGCTTACTGATCATCTAAGCCAGGGTTTTGCATAGTGTAGGTTGTGTCCCACTGATGGGTTATGAGCTCAAATTATAGGACCAACAATCAGCACGAGGAAATAAAGGAGGCGATGGAATAGAGTAAAATTGAATAAAAAAGAAAAAGTGTGTTACATATACTATTTTGTGCAACTTTTGCTTCAGTTGTACAAGTATATGTGTGTGGCCTGAATCACAATGTAAAGCATGAGCCATACTCTGTGTGTGTGCAGGGGTGTGTGTGTGTGTGTCCTGGGGCATAACATTAAGTATGTGTCATACTTTGGTAGTGGTTAAAAAACTGGAAATTACCAGTCTAGTCAAACACCTTCCTTTTCCAGGTAGGATAACTGGACCCACAAAGGGGAGATAAAGGACTTTCTCAAGTCTCACAGACAGTTAGAAATAACCTGGGTCTCCTGTCTCCTTGTATCCTTTCCATTTGACTCTTATCAAAATATGGCTTGGAGGTGGATGCCAACCATTGCCCCATTAGTTTCTTGGCAGCGGAGCATTTCCCATGCTTCTGGTTCAGCTGGGTTCCCTTTTCTCCTTCTCTAATGCTCCTACCATAGTTCTATTGTTTGAGATCAGTGGTTCTGTGGGATGGGGCAGGTGAGTGTAGGGGCAAATAATCGGCACTAAGGCTTGGATGATCCATGACTCATGGATAACTCATGGTAGCCCAATGTTGTTGTTGTGAGGTGCCATCGAGTTGGTATCCGACTAATAGCGACCCTCATAGGGTTTTCAATGGCTAACTGTTTCGGGATTGCCTTGGGAGTGGATAGCCAGGCCCTTCTCCCATTTTTGCGGTGCTGGGAATTGAACTCTGGGCCTCAGAGACTGCAGCGCAGCGTTCTACCCACTGAGCTAAATCCCAGCCCTGGTAGCCCAGTAGGTTACAAAATTCCACAGCTCATTGTTCCTTGAAGCTGATGAGTTGTAAGAGAAATAGAATTACAGTCTCTCTGTGAAAGCAGGAGGTAGATATGACAACTGGAATAGAGGGCATTTTTGGAAACAAGACAATCAGCTGACAACTCTGGGCTCTAGTTAATTCCTCCCAGACTCATGCACTCTGCCTGGTCTTTCTGAGCTAACACAGAAGCATGTAGAAAGTGTCCTGTCCCTGTAATGATAGAGCTGGATTATGAAAGAGGATCCCATGTGAAACTCAAGGTGCCTCTGGCTTTGACTTAGGGAGAAAGCATCTGCTCCACCAATAAACAAACATTTATACTGCATTTACTATGTGCCAGGCACTCTTCTGAGAATATTATAAATATTTACTCATTTAATCCACATAATCAACATATAGGCGTTAGAGGACTCTTTTGGGTATAAAGTTCTAGTCAGAAGGTTGAGAAGTATTGAGATGTGTTGAAATAATTTGTTTTTATTTCTGATTCGAAGACAAGAGGGTGAGTATGCTTAATAGAGTTTAGAACTATGTCATTGACAGAGTGAATTAATCAACAGTCAAATCCAGGGAGAAAAGGTCAACTGCCTACTTTCTCTTGGCAGATGAAATTGGAAAGAGGCTTCTTCTTGCAAAGATTCCTCACATTCTGATGCTTCCCAGAAGTGGTGATGGATTTGCAATGAGTTATCTTTCTCCTTTTCTTTTAAGTCTCCTTCATATATTTGTAACACAGATGCTTTAGTGCAGAGGATCTACATGGGTCCTGAAACCAACCACTTAAACCTATGGGAGAACAAACTTGTGCCTTTGGCCTATTGAACCAGTGCCTTGCATCATGCTGGAAGAGAGTCTTCAAAAAATAATTAGTTGAGTTAATTTGTTACTACTGATTCTGACCTTGGAAACAGCTAGATTTGACATTAAGAATATTAGTAAAGTTAACCAAAGCATAAGAAAGGCAAATGTTGTTTTCCCTTAAAGAGGAATATGAGGTGAGATTTTTTGACATACCTATTATGTGCCTGTATGTTTTATATGTTAACATCTAAATCCCACAATACTGATTGAATCTCTGTTTCACAGATGAGGGTACTAAGTTAGATGACTTGCTGAAGGTAAATAGGTGAGGGACAGAATTCAGAATATAGTCTGCCTGCAGAACCCATTACTCTTTCCAAATCATGCTGTAGCCTGAAAGGTTTTAATATGTTTTAAATTAATTTTACTTGAAAAATGATTTGTCCCTAGCAGCATTCACTGACCATGGTGAAACTTTAATTGATCTTTCCATGCCACAGCCGACTATCCACGAGGAATACCAACAGTTAAAACCCGCTTGTAATTAAGTCTTGGTTCTCTTAACAACTCCACCATGTAATTAAACTTCTTTCTCCAACAGGCAGATATGGTTCACTAAAGAATCTGAGAAGAACGGTTTATATTATGCTCAGTTTCTTGCTCATGGTTAACCATGGTCAAGTCCGGGCTTGGAACTGATGAACAAGAAGAATGTAGAGAATGCTGCTGGCCCAGAACTCACCAGGGCTGAAGCTGTACCAGAGGCAGGGTGTATTTCCCGTGCAATCTGTGAAAACTTCTAACATATTTCTGCTCATTACTGTCCTTGACAAAAGTGTTGAGTAAAAAAATGCAGGTTGCCTAATATTTATCCTTTTCTTGGAGCAAACTCCATTAACTCAGGCAGCAAATCTCCTAGTTATTAATCATCAGAAATGGAATCTCTCTTTTTGAAAGGTATAATTATCAGAGGTCTCACTATGTCTTGAAAAAAAGATATATTTTTGCCATTATTAGGACATTCTGTGGCTATTCTGTGAAAAAATTTGGCTTACACCACAATAGTTTATGGGCTGTATTTTTTTCTTCCAGCTACAATTTGGCTTAGTGTAAGGCACTGAATACAAAAGGATGACATTAAATAGTTAAATTACACACTATGTTGTAGTGCAGAGAAGGGGAGCCCATTAAGATTTAATATCTTCATGAGTCTGTGAAACTCTAGGTTTACAAATGCAAGTCAAATAAAAAACTATTAAAATTGTAACCAAAGTTGCTCGGAATTTAAAGTCATTAAATATATTAAAAGAGGAAATTAGGCAGATCGCTTGGGCATGGATAAAATATCAAAATAGATCAGCCATGGGCTGTGAAACAAACAATCCAACCTCCTCCTTCTCGGGGGGCTCAAAACATCCAAAACATATTTTTAAAAATTTAAATTCCCCAAAAGTAAAGCTCCAAACGTTGTCATGTACTAAAGTACTCAATGTGTACTTTCTTGGTCTCAATGGCTGTTCTGAGAGGACCATGCAGTTAGTGCCCTGCAAACAGTACCACCTCTTCAGATAACTGGGTGAGTCCAGATGTTGGAGATTATGATCTCCTGAAAACAGCGGAATTTATGCCAGGAGATTAAAGAGACGAATTAATTTATGACTTTCTCTACCTGTTTGCAATATGTGTTCAGCTTATTATCTGTGCACATTGTGATGCACGGTAATTACAATGCTGAAAATAATAGGGAGCCATGTGACCACTGTAGTTAAGTTTAAAAGGGGGACATTTGTCATATTTTAGTCTGCACATCTGGTTCTATCACATTTGCCAAATGCTGAATATAGAAATATATTACAGTGAAATCCTTTCATATCAGTTTTATTTGCCAGGAAATAGAACACTTTTCTCCTATCTCTCTTCCCACCTCCCCTCACATTCTAGGCTGAACTCAATATCCAAACTAGTAAGGACAGGGAATTTGTTCTTGTCTTTGTTCAATTCTATACATTCCAGTCACAAATGGGATGGACACGCAGCAACCTTTGTTTTAAAAGCACTTCCACAAGAGAGAAAGCCTAAAGCTTATTGTGAAAGCAGATGGGACATCAGATACCTAAAACAGATAAAACCACAGGAGTTAAGTTCTAAATTTTAAACTCCTTTTTATTGAAATATAAGTTTGTTTAGTATATTTACACCACACTTTATGCACATATATACATAGAAGGTAAATTCTGTCAAATAAAAAAAGTTTCTCTTAATAAAAAATTAAAATAAAAACAAAGTAAAGTGCATGGTACTGATTTTTTTTTTCTTCTGGTGAACATTACTGTCAAAAATTTTGGTCAGTTGGGAGGGGTAGGAAGAAATTCATTATTTGACTTAGTGCATTACAGCCAGTCCTGAATTCATAGCCTTCAGGGCAAAAGGACAAGAGTTCAGGAATGAGTCAGACAAATTGTCAGGGTCTGCAGGGCTCCCCAGGGCGTGGAGGTCTCACTCTCATTGTCCTGTTGGGAGCCGTCCCCCTGCTCTGAACAGTGATCTCACCATCGCGGCGCTGGAACAAAGGGAGAACACAGGAAGGGGGCTCCACCAGCCAATGTCACAGCCTTGCTCCGGGGCCACCAGCGGTGCGTTTGGGAGGAAACTGCAGAATTACCTCAACGGCTCAAACGGAAGCTTTCCTTTTTCGGAAAGGGCTTTGGAGGGAGGAGGTGAGTGAGAATGGGGTGCATCTCCTGCAGAGACGGCCACCCGCGGGCCAAACCCCACCAACCAGTTTCTTCGGATCCAATCTCCGCGTGGGCACAGGAAAGAATCCTTTTATAAACTGGGTGGAGGAAATGTTACACTTCTCGCCTGGGTGAGTTCGCCCTCTGAGAACTTGGAAACAGTGCGGGATTCAAAGGAAAGGGCAGGTGGTTCAAGCAGAAGTTTGTAGACACCTTGGCGCTCAGTCCACTGGCTGGGCGTTGGCTGGCTGGTCCTAGTCTGTGGCAGAGGCGACTGCCATTTCCCCATCACCCATACCCCGGTCCCGGGTCTCCCTCCTCTTTCTCAGGGGGATGTTTTAAGTCCCCAGGCGGCGGCCGTACTTAGCCTTGCAGTGCAAAATGTGCTTGGCGAGGAAGTCGAGGCGGCGCTGCAGCAGCTGAGCGTGGGGGTCGGCGAGCGCAGCCAGCTCCGGGAAGTGAGGCTCGTGGCGCCGGTAGAGGCGCAGGAGCCGGGCTGCTGCGTCCTGACCGCGGTGCAGCTCCAAGACGCGCCGTGCAGTCCGCTCGCGGAACACGCACACTGACTGCAACAGCGGCTCGTTATACTTGTCCCACATTCCTGCCACCCGGTAGCCGTGCACCAAGCCCGCCTCGTTGTCCAGAAAAACCAGTGCTCCGCCGGGTCCCCGGTGCAGGTTGCTCGTGGCGCGCTGCATAACGCGCGGGTCCCACTGCAGGCTGAAGAGGTTGCTTACAAGCCGGTCGAAGTTGGCCGTCAGGTAATCGAAGAGAATCAGGTCCGTCCACTGTACCAGGTCCACCAGCTCTGCCTGGCTGAGGTTGGCCAGCTCGCCCCCGGCGTCGCGAAGGGGCCGCAGACGGCCGCCCTCTGAGCGCCAGGGCTCCGGCACCACCACGTCTGTGAGGTTGGGCAGCCAGCGGGTCAGGCTCACCACGCTGCCCTCGGTCCAGTGTGCAGCGCGCAGCTCCTCCTGCACCTGCGCCCACTGCGCTCCGCGAGCCTCCACCCGCGCCAGTGCCAGCGGCGGCACGTGGCGCTGGAGGCCCAGCAGGCGCGCAAGGTAGTAGGACAGGGCCTCGCCCTGGATCTGCTCCGGGTTGATGCCATAGCGCACGCAGGCACGGGTGCCGTCAGCAAAACGGGCCAGTCGATTGGAGCTGCGCCCGCAGCCCCCGCGCTCCAGGGCCACCACCTGGGCGCCGCGCGCCGCCTCCAGCCACGCCGCCGCCTGGGCCTCAGAAAAGCCCCGGGGCACCTGCTCCTCCAGGCCGCGGCTCCAGAAGATGCCCCCGTGCACCGCCCGGCGCTCCGCCGGCTCGGGCCGCCCGGCTGGCACGCGCTGCTCGCGCTCGCCCTGCTGCCCCGGGGGCGGGCTGTCCGCGCTGGCCGCCAGGGTGAGTAGCGCCCGGAAAGTTTTCAGGGAGCCGCCGGGGGTGTCCCAAGCCAAGGGTGGGGGCAGAGGGAAGCGAGGCGAGGGCGCGGGGCCGCCGCTCCGGGCTGGACGCCGGGGGAGTCGGGCTGAGGCCGGCCGGGAGGCTGGCAGTTCAGTTCGCGGCGGCAGAAGCCCGCCCCATAGCGCCAGCAGCGAGCCGAGCGCCAGCAGCCAGAGCCCCGCGGTGGCGGCGGCGCCCCGCATCCTCCGCCCCATGCTCCTGCCGGCGCGCCGGGGCCGCCACCGCCGCTTCAAGCCGAGCCCGGGCGCCCGGGTCCGGGCGGCGACGCGGGCCCGGCAGCTTGTTGGCCTCGGGGCTTCGGGCGCCTGAGTCCCATCGCGGCCGCGGGGCGCTGCGAGGCTCTGCCCGGCGCTGGGAACTCGCCTCGCCGCCGCTTCCCAGCTGCTTTTGTATTTCGCTGTGAGACCCTCCGGCGGGCGCGATTCACAGGCGCCGGGACCACGTGGGAGCGAGGGGTATCCCCCTCCCCCTCCTCCGCCGCCGCTCCCCGCTCCCCGCTCCTCCGCCCCCTTTCCCTCCTCTTCCCCTTAAAGCGGCGATGAATCCTTCCAGGAGGGAGAGGCGGCCCCACACTTGGTCAGGGACGTAGGGGCCAAGAGGAAGCTGGGCTGGCGGCGCCCGCTTGGCGGAGTCGGAGGGGGCGGCGCAGAGCCAAATCTGGGGACCGGCGGGACGAACGCGCCCCGGGCCATTGAGGGGGTGGGGTGGTCGCCGATTTCTCTCTCTTAGGCAGTGCCGGGTCTCTGGCAAACTTCAGACAGACCCCCACCTCGCTTCAGGTGTTGCCTGGCGAGGATCAGGGCGGATCCCTTTGCTTTCTCTGGTGTGATTCACGCTGCCTTATGTAAATTCCTGGGGAGGTCTCCGAGCCACAGAGGATGTGGCTACTGCCAGGAGAGAAACCATCTGTAGCTAACAACTTTGAACAGCCATCCCCTCTCCCAAGCATGCTCACCACCACCGGTCACTGCGAGCTTGTGAACTCTGAGGTTGGCCGCTGCGTCTTTCCCCATGGACCCCGGGAATTAAACCTTGCGTTGCTCGTAGAATACCCAGGCCACTTCCCACTCACTCGTGCATCCGTTCAGGAAAGCCAGTGTTCTGATTCAGGCCTGAGGAGGTGAAGTCCACAAATGCTAGTCCCAGTTCAGGTTGCTGAGGACATCATAGCCTGAGGCCCGACCTCGTGCTGGGGAGAGGGATGTCAGGGAGGACCTCTCTTAAAAAATGATAGTTTGCTGTTGAGGAAATGGAGGCACTAAGAAGAGATGGAGTTTGCTTTGCATCCCACAGTTCCCAAGTGGAGAAGGTAAAATGCAAACCTAAGTCTCCTGGCCGCAAATCACTTGATTTTCCCTCCAAGAAACACACACACACACACACACACACACACACACACACAGGCACGCTGTTGTTGTTAGGTGCCATTGAGTCAGGTCCTACTCATAGCGACCCTATGTATAGCAGAACGAATATACATATATGTCATATTTTATACACACACACATATATAAAATCAAGTCAGCGTCCTTAATTTTTAAAAACTCTGTCATTTAGTCAGTCACTATTCCTCAACTGTCATTTTCAGTTAGACAAAGGAAAACAAAAACAGCAACTCCATATTGCATTTGACTTACTGGTTCAATGGAAAAAGTAATAGTGGGAAGATGTCCAGGAGCAAAACGACAAAGCCAACCCTCCCTCCCCCAAAGACCCCAATACCTGTTCTCACAGCCATCCTGGAGTTCAATCCACTAGGAAATCTGATGGAAGCAAACTGGTCTTCTCTTTTCCCTTCTTGCACCAGAGTGCGTACTACATCCAAACCAGAGATTCAGGTGAAATCTTCCTTCTGAGAGCCAGAGTTTGAAATCTATTTTCTTACATCTATTTCTTTTCTCTCCTTTTATCCCCCTACCAGGTGTGCATGGAAGGTTTCTACTGTACTACATCAGCTGTATATTTTATTCTCCAAAGAATGAATGGCCTGGAGTTACAGGGTTGACACTAATGTTTGTGGCTGAGCACAGACATCAAAACAAACAAACAAACAAACAACAGCAACAACAAAATAAACACACATTTCGGGCCTTCCAGCACTGACCCAGTTGCATATACCTTTATGTGTTTCCATTAATATGGTAAGTGCCTATCTGCTGAAGTGTAGAGTCTTTGTTGAATGTGTTTCAAACCATATGGTGGCTATATCATGTCTTCTTATACTTCTTATCTGATTGCAATAGCTCCTTTATGGATATATCAAAATATATTAATTCATTAAAAGGTATTATATTCCTGCCCTGTGCAACCTCACTTCTCCTGTGTTTCCCTAGTGAACAGGGACTATGTCTTATCAAATCTTTATTTCTATTACCACTCAACATAGTATATTACACAAAATAAGTGCTCAATAAATTGAATTTAATTTTTTGTCTTCTGGTTTAACTTCTACTGGGAATTATTTTTATTTAAACGCAGCACTTTCAGCTTAGGAAACTATAAGCAAGATCGCCACCTTGTGGGTATAAGTAGAATATCATCTTATTAGGGAAAGGGTATATTTTTAACTGGATGATTAATTGAGTTAAACTCTAAGAATACTAAGTGGCTGCCCTGGCCCAAGTCAGGTGCTCAGGGCTTGGGGAGAAGCAAAAGTAGTTAGTGGTTCTGCATTTTTGTCTTTTAGCAAAAGCTACAAATAAATAACTCCCAGGGATCTGTCACTGTAAGTTGCATGAGGAGTCTCTCCTGTCTGTTGCTTTATGGCTACATGAGCACCATGCCTGGCACTCGTTAGGTATTCAGTAAAAACCGCTGAATAACCCGTTGAAATACTAATGAAATGAAGCTCTGCGAGTAGTAGTGTCAGGTTTTGAAAAAACACCTTACTAATAAAGGATCCAAAATAAGAACTTTCCTTAAAGCTGTTAAAGGGAAAAAGAAATATATATATATATATATATATGTGAGGATTCTGCATCATGGGTGCTAGAGGAAGCACATGATTTTCAGTCTGGGAAGGTTGATTTCAAACCCAGACACCCCAAATCCCAGACTTTCCCCATCACATTACTGGTACTGATGAAGAAATTGAAGCCCAAAGTTGTCGGCTAAGGTCTTACACCTCAGAAGATGACTTTATCATTGAATGACCCTGTGTCTTAGCCCCAGGACAAAACCAAAAAACAAAACACCCCCAAACCCCAAACCAAAAACTAAAAAACCTGAACTCAAATCCAATTTTTCGTTGTGTTCGGGTTCAGGTTTGGGTTCAAAAAAAGTTTACAAAATACTTGAAACAGGTTTGGGGTCCGAAGCTGGGTTGGTTTGAGGCTCTGCTATCTACACATAGGATTTAAACTGAACCCTCTAAATTTTAACATATTGAATCCATACCTGAAACTGAATCCATTTTTTTTTTTTTTTTTTTTTTTTTGGAGAGTTTGAAACCCTGGCAGGAAGGAGATTTGAGTTTGGAAGATTTTCTAAGTCTGACATTTCCATTCTCTAGCTTGTTCCTTGGGTTAGCTTTTTCTTTTTAATTTATTTCCTTCCTTCTCTCTCTCTCTCTCTTTCTTTCCCTTTTTTGTTTTACACCTTCTATGAGTTTCAATTTCTGAACCTGAGAAATGAGGATAATAAATCCTACCAAAATTCACAGGTTGTTACACAGCTCAAGTGAGATATTAATAGTAACCATAACAACAGCATCAGCAGAAGATTATTGAGTGCGCCTTATGGGCTTGGTGCTGGGCTGAGCCCTGCATGGACTTTATCCCATTTAACCCTTCCAGCAGGTGTCCCCACTTTACAGATGGGAAAACTGAAGCTTAGCCAGTAACTTACCTGAAGTCATGGCAACTGAGTGATAGAGATAAGCTTCCAGAACACTTTGTAAAGTATAAAACTGCTGAGGCAATGTCTAGTATAAAAATTGTTTGCATTAAATCAAAGTAGATTCAACTCAGGTTCATTTTGCTTTGAAATACTATCAGGGGTTGCTACTAAGTGAATGGTGTAGAGCATGAACTTATTCTTTTTTTGGGGGGGGGGTTCTGTGAAGGTCTCACTGTGTAGCCCAGGCTGGCCTTGAACTCTCCATCCTCTTGCCTTGGGCCCTGGAGTGCACAGGTGTGTGCTGCCATGCCTGACTCCAGTATAATGCTTGTTAAAAGCCCAGAGCCTTCAGGCAGCCTCAGGCCAGACAGCTTCTTGCTTCTTCTACTCTACCTCCTTCATCCTGGCCTTTTCTGAGTTTTCCCCTGCATTACAGGTCCCTCCCAAAGAGAGAGGCCTCCAAATACACCCTTCTTGATGCTTTTCCACACAGAAGGAGAGGGAAAAGAGATGTCAGAGCGGTGGCCCATACTCCTTGACACTGAGTTTGACTCCTGTGTTGGTCTTTATTGTAGACCTTGGGCAGCTTCCTAACCCTCTTGACTACAGTTCCATTATCTGTGTCTCTCTGTGACGGATGGAATTTTTGTATCCTCTCCAAATTCGTACATTGAAATCTTAACCCCTAGTTTGATGACAATGAGGAGGTGGGGCCTCTGGGAAGTGATTAGGTCATGAGACTGGATCCTTCATGAATGGGATACTACTCCCTTATAAAAGGGACCCCATGTCTAGTTGTCTTTCTGTCTTTCGAGGATCTAGCACGAAGATTGCTGTCTATGAACCTAGAAAAGTGCCCTTGAAAGACATCAAATGTACATATACCTTGAGTCTCCAGCCTCCAGAACTGTGAGAAATAAATATTGGTTGTTTAAGCCACCCAAGCTATGATAATCTGTTGTAGCAGCCCAAATTAAGGCAATCTTTATGCTCCATTTCTTTTCCAGTAGGGTACATTATTTCTGCTCATGGACCATTTTCCTTTTCTTGGTGTCACTATTTGATCACAATCTGGGTCTTCCATGAATTGCTTAACTGATCTCATCTTCGTAGACATGCTACACACACACACACACACACACACACACACGTTTGTAAAACAGCTCCTGTTTAACCACAGGGTTATGTTCTAAGACCCCCAGTGAATGCCTGAAACCATGTTTAGTACCGAATCACATATATACTATTTTTTTTATATGCCCTATTGTGTCACCAAGTGCCTGCAGCTGTAGCCCTGTGGCACCTGATCCCATCTGGGATTTGGCTCAGTTGGTAGAGCGCTGCGCTGCAGTCTCTGGGGTCTCAAGTTCAATTCCCAGCACCGCAAAAATGGGAGAAGGGCCTGGCAATCCACTCCCAAGGCAATCCCGAACAGTCATTGAAAACCCTATGAGGGTTGCTATGAGTCGGATACCAACTCAACGGCACCCAACAACAACAACAACAATTGTGTCACCATATAGTACCAGAGTTAATCCATATTTTATGCCCTGGTGCCTTATTTGCATCACTGCTCCTGAGCTTTGGGGCCATTATTAAACAAAATAAAGAGTTATTTGAGCATAAGCACTATGGTACTGCCACAGTCAATCTGATAACTGAGAAGGTGGCTGTTGGGTGGGTAGCATATACATCATGGATATGCTGGACTAAGGAATGATTCACATCCCAGGTGGGATGATAGGAGATTTAATAACACTACTCAGAATGGTGCACAATTTTAAACTCATAAATTGTTTATTTCTGGAATTTTCCATTCAATGCTCTCAGACTGCAGTTAATTGAGTGTAACTGAAACCATAGAAGTGAAACCATGGGTAACAGGAGACTAGAGCACTACGGGTCCCAGCTAAATCCTGTGGCTAGCCAGAAGGAGGCCAGGAAGATATAACAGTCTGAATGCAATTAACCTGTCTGGCTGGATGAGTCCACTTTTAAGGACACATTATGTTTCCGGAAATAAAGTAAAAATTGACATAAACCTTTTCAATTATGGTGAAACAACGTGTTAGCTCAGTTGGTAGAGTACTTGCTGTGTGCGCTTAGAGGTCCTGGATTTGATCCCCAGCATGGTAAAATGGGAGAAGGATCTAGTACCCTACTCACCAATCAGCCATTGAAGACCCTATGAATAGCAGAGAAGCACTGACATAGGTGCTAGGCATGGCACAGTGTCGGGGAGTGTTTCATTCTGTTGTACATAGGGTCACTATGAGTTGGACCTGACTCAGTGGTACCTAACAACAACAATAACAACATTTTTGCTTCTCTTTGTTTCATGTGGCTCTCTTTTTGACCTGTTTTTGAAGAAGGTTTGTGCCGTCACTGGTGACAGAGACTAGAATCTAAAGGTTGGAACATTGGTGAATTGAGTTAGCCAGTTTTAAAGCAGTTGCCAACACGTGTTTGAATCCTCATTACAGAAGATGTTGGTAAGAATTCTAGATTAGGCATTTGAGGACATGAATTTCTTTCTCTACCATAATTTAGTTCATTGGACATTTATTGGCCACATGCTAAAGGCCAAAGTGTTGTTGTTGTTGTTGTTAGGTGCCGTCAAGTCGAGTCCGACTCATAGCGACCCTATGTACAGCAGATAGAAACACTTCCCGATTCTGTGCCAGGCAAACGATTTTATTTATGTTTAAGCCCATTGTTGCAGACACTGTGTCAATCCATCTGGTGGAGGGTTTTCCTCTTTTGCATTGACCTGCCACTCTCCCAAACATGATGTCCTCCAGGGATTAATCTCTCCTGACTACATGTCCAAAATATGTAAGACGCAGTTTGGCCATTCTTGCTTCCAAGGAGCATTCTGGTTGCACTTCTTCTAAGACAGATTTGTTGGTTCTTTT
Organism: Pedetes capensis; assembly: GCA_007922755.1. NCBI lineage: Eukaryota > Metazoa > Chordata > Mammalia > Rodentia > Pedetidae > Pedetes > Pedetes capensis. The sequence continues at coordinate 86,187 of VMDO01006177.1, read as the reverse complement.
GGCAGTCCGTGGTATATTCAATAGATGTCTCCAGCACCACAATTCAAAAGCATCAATTCTTTTTCTGTCTCTCTTGTTCAATGTCCAGCTTTCACAACCATATGATGCCACTGAAAATACTATGGCATAAGTAAGACGCACCTTCGTCTTTAACGTGACATCTTTGCTTTTCAATACTCTAAAGAGATCTTTTGCCACAGCTTTTCCTAGAGCAATGCGTCCTTTGATTTCTTGACTGCTGCTTCCACTGGTGTTGATTATAGAGCCAAGCAAAGCAAAATCTTGGACAACCTCAATCTTTTCTCCATTTATTCTGAAGTTGCGTGCTGACCCGCTTGTAAGGATTTTTGTTTTGTTGATGTTTAGTCGTAACCCATATTGAAGGCTATGACAAGAAATAATGGGACATCAGATTTCCCCTCCTCCCTAGTGCCTGCATCAAGCAATATGGTTGGTTGGTTGGTAGGTGCCGTCGAGTCAGTATCCGACTCATAGCGACCCTCTGTACAACAGGGGAAACACTATTGTCAGCGCTTCTTTGCTGTTCATAGGGTTTTCAATGGCAGATTGAGTTTTGGGAAGGGGTTGCCAGGTCCTTCTCCCAAGCCTACAGCTTCTGGTGTTCCCAGGCGGTCTCCCATCCAGGTACTAACCAGGCCTGACCCTGCTTAGCTTCCGAGATCTGATGGGATCAGATGCCACAGGGCTACGGCTGTGGGCACATCAAGCAATATAGATCGTCTCCTTTTTATCCTCTGTTTCTCTTACTTTTTCCTGATGGTTCTCCATTTCCCTCCTGTGAGCCTTGTGCTGAATCCAGAGTGGGCTAAAGCAGTCAAGGTGCTTCAATTCTTTGCCAGTGATTGGATAAGGTGTCGGCACGTGACAGCATTCTGGCCAGTGGGACTTGAGGGCAAGTTCAATGGGAGGTTTCTGGAAATGATATTCTATTATTATAAACACACCAGAAAAAGATGATGCTATGATCTGAACACGAAGTGTCCCCAAAAAAGGCTCAGGTATTGAAGGGCTAGTCCCTAACTGGTAGCACTGTTTTGGTAGGTTCCGGAAACTTTAGGATGTAGGACCCAGCTAGAAGTAGGTCACTGAGGGTGCATCCTTGAGGACTGTGTCTTCTGCCAGTACCCCCCTTTGTCCCTCTCTCTCTGCTTCCTGTCCAGCATGAGGTGAGTAGCTTCTACTACATGCTTTCCTAGTGCCATGATGTTTTACCTCACCACAGGCCCAGAATCAACAGAGCCAAGGATGTGGACTGAACTCTCCGTAACCGTGAGCTAAAATAGATCTTTCCTTCCTTAAGTTCTCTTGGACACTTTGGTCACAGCTGTGCAAAAGTAACTAATACAGATTGCATGGTTCAGATCTGGATGGAAGGCCTGGAATTGGGGCAGTCATCCTGGAGCTGAAAGATGACTGAAGTCCATACTTTCAGGATGGCAGATCAAAAGGATGGAAGGGACCCCTTCCTTGGTGAGTCCTGACAGAGTCCTTGGTGAGGCTGACATGCTCCAAATTAATCAACTTGAGAGTTGTTCTTCTCTTGGACTTGCCCTGTAGCTTAACCCACTTTGAGTTGGAATCTCTCTTGTTTGCTGCCGGAGTTTCTCAATGTTTTACTCCTTACTTGGGAACTCCCAAACTAGAGAGGCAGGCAGACATGTAAAGATCTCCTCCATCACATCTGGGTGTCTGGGGTGACAGTATGGTTTAGTCTTTGGGAACATGTGCTATGTAGCCAGACTGCCTTGTACTTATGAGTTGTACCATCTTATGGAAAGTCACTTCACCTCTCTGGACCTATGAAGCGGAAATGATAATTGGGCCTGCTTCATTACTGTGGGGATGAAATGTAACTTAAGCACTTAGTAAATGCTCAATAAATCTTATCGACTGCTGTGGCTCTTGTGGGAAGGCACATGGAAGTATAGAATAGGGAGCAAATGATTCTGCCAGGGATGACCAAGAAGGCTTCACCAGGGAGCAGATGTTAAGCTGAGTCTTGAAGGACAAGTTGAGGTTTGCAGGTCAAAGTTTGAGGGGGAAGGACATTCAGGCAAACAGAGGGAACAACACATGAGTTCAGCAGCCATGTGCCCACAGGCAGATTACCACGTCTTTCGGGAGCCCAGTGTCTTCATTCCTGAAAGCACTTGAATGTGTTGGGTTAGTTTAGTCCTCTTTTGATAAAAGAAACATATCTAAGGCCCCCTCCCTAGATGGAGAGGCACCTGATCAGAGACTTGCTACTGCCCCTTTCTCACCAACCTTTAAGATTTTTTTTTTTTGAGTTACTGGGGAGCTAAACCCAGGACCTCTCACATACTTTGCAAACACTACTACTGAGCTGCACCCCCAATCCCCTCTTAAAAATTTATCTTGAGATAGCATCAGCTGAGTTAATGCAGGTTGCCTCTGGCCTCGAACTTGCAATCCTCCCCCCTCTGTCTCCTGAGTCCTGGGATTAGAACTCTGAGCCACCGTTCCTGCCAACCTATGATTATTTGTCTCAATTCACCCTGAAGAAATTCACTCAACAAACATTCTCCCACTATAAAAAGGGGTTCTTTTCAGCTTTGTTGAATTTGCCTCTCATCTCTGCCTGGAGCTTTATTCAGTGCACAATTAGCAATTCTGTGCCTCCCCGGCTTCCCCAGGCCTGCACATCTCATCAGTCAGATAGATGCTGAAGCTTAATTAAACTTGTAAAGCTCTCTGATTTCCTCCAATGAAAGGTGGCCCATAAGTACAAGGTTTTATTTTGGTGGCTCCTGCCAAGGGTTATTATAAATAGGACTTAGTGCGACGTGGCTGAGCTCTTAAGGTGATAATGTGTCAAGACCAATCGAGGCTGCCGAGAGCAGAGATATTATCATAATGGTTCCATCATCTGTGGTGGGTGTTAATGGAAGTGGATGTGAAAAAAACGTACTGCAGGAGGCAGAGCCGGGACAGAAGGGGCTGCAAGTGAAATATCGCGGCTCTTATGATCTCCATCATAATCATTAACTATATTAGCCTCTGAGCCATTCTTCTACCATTTCTCCTAGATCAGGCTCGACTCAAGTAAAAAATGGATGCTTTAACTCCAAATGAAAATATATTCCTTTGCTGCTTTTAAAAATCCATTTACATTAACATGATGGCCAGAAGGTAAGTAATTTATAACTGGGGGGGGGCTCACTGCAGTGCAGACAAGTGGTCTCTGAATGGTGAGCAGCCTAAGTGGGAGACCAAGGGACTCCTGGACCCAGAAAAAAAGCAGCGCTATTGGACTGCAAAGAGGCTGGCAAGGATATGGAAAGGCAAACAGGGAACTTGTGGACACCTGCCGATGAAGAATAGTGAGCACAGAGTGAGCTTCTTCGGTCCACAATGAGAAAGATGAAAAGCCCGCCCAGGAGTTCTTCCATAAGCCCTGGTGCAGAATGTGCTGGCTTCTGGATACCCGGGTGTCATCACTGAAAACCAGTTTTCTGCGTCCCATAGGCAGATGATCAATAACTTTCCTGCGCCCCATAGGCAGACAATCAATAACACTGGATGGTGATCATGATTGTAGTGCAACCCATTGCCAGTCCACATCTCCCTGCACCTTTGGGATCCCATTAGAGTTGATCCAAATTCCTGTTCTATGGCCTGGGAGAGTCCAAAGGCGTTCTCCCTGTTTTTGAGAGTCCCCAGGGCTTTGTCCCTCAAGCTTGTCCATCTCCATCCACTTTGTGCTTCCAACACGCATTATCCTGGGTGTGAGTTCCCCACCTTCACCAGCCCCTCCTCCTCACTCGCCACAGATACCATGAGTTTAATGACTTCACTGAAGCTCTCAGGGGTTCTTGAGGGGTGTCACGTTCTTCCCCTTTATCTGTCTAGCTATTTAGCTGTCCTCCCCTTCCTTTCTCTGTGTCTTCCCCTTTGTGGGGAGACAGATGAAACTCCCCTCTGACATTGTGTAAGCCAGGGCTGCTTCCTATCAGGTTCCTGGGATCTCAGCTCCTACCTCCGCTCAGCAGACTGTCCAGATTTCTCTAGAGACCATTTTGGGGAGTCCCTGAAAGGCATTCACGTGGATGCAATCTGATATTTCCAGTATGCTGTCGCCATGCCCCACAGTGTGGGGAGAGCTTTCCATGCACCTAATCTTTAGCACCTGCCTCTCACCCCCATTTCATTGATGGGAAAACTGGAACATTGTGAGAGCTAAATTTGGCTCAGGAGACTTCTGCTCCATAACAGAAGTAGGGCACCGTCTGCTGTCTGCCCAAATACCAAAGTCATGTTAACCACAACACAGATTGAACATCCCCAATCCAAACATCCAAAATCTGAAAAGATCCAGAATCTCAAACTTTCTGATCACCATGACACCATAAATGGTAAATTCCACACGTGACCACAGGGCATGGGTTGCAATAAAAACACAGGTGCACTAAAACTACTGCATAAAATTACCTGCAGGCGAAGTGTATAAGGTGTGCATGAAACAAAATGAATGTTGCGTTTAGACAGTATAGGAAAGTATTCTCATGTGCAAAAAGTTCAAAATCTGAAACACTTCTGGTGCCAAGCATTTCAGAGGTGGGATATACAGCCTGTACTACACAGATTCCTGAGGCTGAGTTTGTGAAGGGCTTTGTCTCTCTCCTTGGTCCCGGCACATTGTCTCCTCCAAGCATGTTTGAAACAGGTCCTAGCTACCTCTTTCTTCCACTCTACTGAGGATGCCATAACAGGGAAATGAGTTGCAGCACTGCCAACTCCTTGGGGTTAATAGCTCATGGGTAGGATCAGACTGGCTGGGAAGGAAGGAGGCCGGCCTGCCATTCCCTGGGCCAGCCCTATCTCTGTCTTAGGACCAGATTGCCTATGTATGATGTGCAAGAAAACCGGCTGTCATTTCTCCTCTGGTTTTGCCTCTTCCAGGAGCTGACTGTGTTTGCTGGAGAGAAGGGGCGTCTGTGGGCCCAGCATGTCACTATATGCTATAACACTGAGGTGGCCCTGAATGTCTCCAGTTCCTTTTCATTTCACCTGGGGGAAAACAAACAAACAAACAAACAAAATATTGAGATAGCAGGACAAAGAATAAGGAATAATGGTGGTAACACATTTAGATAGCTTCTTGCAGTTTTGCAGAACATTTCCATATGCTAGTCTCACTAAATTTCCCCAACAACCTGCTAGGGAGAGGTGGCAGGCAGCCAGGGGTGACTGTTTCTCTCTGATGGAGAAAGCCTAACTTCAGAGAATTGTGTGATGAGCCCTGGGTTCATAGCTACTTCCTGGCGGTCCTGGAACTTGGGTACACTATACCTGATGTCCACCTCAGAGGTTTCACATGATGCTCCATCTTTGCCCAGTGCCATTCAGACCTGCAAAATCTGTCAGTATCTCACATGGCTACATGTGTCTGTCGTATGTATGTTACAATGTCCACTAAACCTCTAGTCATGAGGGCAGAAAAAGAAACTTGGAAATTGCTAAAAAGCTGGGATATTTCAAACCTTGTCTCTCATTCAGTGGTACTTTCTATTTTTTATATGAGTATTTTATTTATACATGTTGGTGGGGTACAGAGTAATAAGTCAGTTGATATATCCCTCATGCAACTATCAAATCAGTATTGCTTATGCTTCCATCTCCTTAAACAGTTTGCAAAATAAAATAAAAAACAAAATAAGAATTTTAATTCATGTGTAATGACAGTTATATGCAACCATGGGTTATTCCCCGATTATTTTTTTTTGTATTTTCATAGAGTTGCATCCTGTATTTTGTGTTTTTTCTCCCTCTTTATCTCTCTATGTTGTTCTCCCTCTCTCTGCCACTTCCCCATCACCTACCTCCCTCTCACTAGGCCCCTCCTTCCTCATCTTGGGTCCACTTATAATTTCCAATCTTACATAAATATGATTGTATATATATGTATGTATGTATATGTACATATAATTTTTTCCCTTTAAGATGGCTTTAGCTCTTGCATATGAGAGAGAACATGCAGTACTTCTCTTTTTGAGCCTGGGTTGTTTCCCTTAAAATGATATTCTCTAGTTCCACCCACTTAGCTGCAAATGACATAATTTCATTCTTCTTTACTGCTGAATAGTAGTCCATTGTGTATATATACCACAATTTTTAATCCAATCCTCTGTTGATAGACATCTGGGTTGATTCTATATCTTTGCAATTGTGAAGAATGCTATATTAAATATGGATGTGCATGGCACTTTCTATCTTGATTTTCAGCACCTACAATAGAAAGGAGGAAGTAAAGGAAAATGAGAAGGGTTGTGGAAGAAGAGTAAAGTTATTTTGAGATCATTTTCTTTCTGTTTTTATTGGTTAACTAGCAGAGGAACTAATCAAAGGGAGTTCAGAGAGAGAAAGAAGAGGCAATCACTGGTTACTCACTTATTTTCTGAGTGAATTTTATTTCTTTGAAAAAAGTATAAAATGCCTCTGAGATGGTTAAGAAGAAATGGTAAGAAACAAAAAGCTTTCCCTCATTTTTTTTTCTCCCATATCCAAAATTCTTGCTCACAGAGGGTAGAAGTAAGCCAGCAGATCAAAGCATAGCACTTGACTCTGGCTTCATCTTTATTCTTGAGAGAGCCATTTAGTCAGGGACAATGGCAGATCTGCATGGCTGTTTAGGATCCGTGACAATAGTTAGACTGCACAGAAGTCTTCTTACGGTTTTCTTCTTCGCAAAATGGGATATTTAATGCTTGGCTCACAGGAGTATTGTGAGAACTGAATGAGATTATGGGATTAGATAAAATATAGCAGGTGTAAAGTTTTAATATGGTTTCTGGCATATAGGAGTTTTAATAAATATTAAAAATCTCATACCCAGCTGCATAGGCAAATGTCTAGGAGGAACACACTAATCTGTTAACAGTATTCCTCTCAAGATGTTTGGGGTGACATTTTTACATTGTTTACCTTATATATTTTTACTCTGTTTTTCAAAGAGCATTGTGGGAATGGTATGTATGTGTTAATGGGTGTGTGGTGGCTCAAGTTAAAAATTAAGATCAGATATACAGTAATAAAGAAGGTGATATTTTTTGTACACATGTATGTGTATGATTTTAAAATTTCTACTCATTACATTGGAATTATTAGAAGTTTCCTTTAGGCTGGATGAGGTGGTGTATACCTGTAATCCCAGTGACTTGGAAGGCAGAGGCAGGAGGATTGCAAGTTCAAAACTAGAGGCAATCTGCATAATTTAGAGAGACCCTGTCTTAAAAAGTAAAAAAATGGGATGGGGTGTAGATCAGTGGTACAGCACTTGCAAAGCATGCAAGGGTGAGGCCCTGGGTTCAACCCCCAGTACTGCAAAAAAGAAAAACAAAATTCCTTTAGTAGCAAATAACAGATTCTATGGAAGAATTGATGCTAATGGTCGTGGGGAAGCACTAGGACCCAGCAGCCCCAGGTATGTAAGCAGGAAGCTCCTTCCTCCCTTTCTTCCACTCTTCCTCCTTTGTTCCTTTCCATCCCTTCTTCGTCCCTCCTTCCTTTCCTTTCCTTTCCTTTCCTTCCCTTCTTTTCTCCTTCCTTCCTTCCTTCCCAACAGCGTCGTACTATGTAACCTGGGCTGGCCTTGAACTCATGATCCTCCTGCCTCGGTCTCCCAAATGCAGGGATTACAGGTGTATGCTACCATGCCCAGTAGGCAGGAGGCTTCTGTCAAAGGTGTAGGTATAAGATGTCTCAGTGACAGTTGCCTACCAACCAAGCTTTTATGTACCAGGAAAGGGGAATCTGATTGTCCATTTGGGGACAAAATTTCCAGCTTTTGCCAAATGACAGAGCAGGTAGCACACAGAGGAACAGTTCTGCACTGGATCATCAATCCAATACTTTTGTGCTGTTTGATTTTTTAGAAATTATAATCTTGCATTACTTTTAAAATAATCCTGAAAAACCTCTAACAGTGAATAAGGCAAGTAGAACTATATTGTAAGATCTCAACAAAAAATGTTTTGTGCATCTTATACTGGGAGCCAGTAACAATGGAAACCAAGCAGATGATTCCTCATGGAGGAACACACCTACCTTGGGTCTGAGTAAATGGTGATCATGATGGCAAGTGTGCCGGCTCAGCGGGAGCAGCACTTTCCTGGATTCCAGTAGTCAGCAGAGCCAGCATTGCCCAATATTTGCTTTGTGATCTCAGATGAAGAAGGGTGTTTGAGACCTTTATTTGGGTAAATGAAAGTAATAGGGCATCTCCTGATTTTTCTATCACTAGCTGTCATTTTATGGTGGTTGGGGCATGTTGTTGTTGTTGTTAGGTGCAGTCAAGTTGTGTCCAACTCATAGTGACCCTCATAGGGTTTTCAATGGCTGATTGTTTCGAGATTGCCACATCCTTCTCCCATGGTTGGGGCATAGGGAGTATAAAATCCACAGGACGTATGCAGGCTATAATTGTGTGTGTGTGTGTGTGTGTGTGTGTGTGTGTGTGTGTGTGTGTGTGTGTGTGTGAAGGAGGGAGACAGAGAGAGAGGGGGAGAGAGAGAGAGAGAGAGGGAGAGAGGGAGAGAGAGAGGGAGGATAGAGATGGAGACAGAGAGACAAATAGAGAGGGACACAGAGAGAAGTTCAGGAAGAGAAAACATCACATTGTCCCCAGGCAGAATGATTTAGGGCTTGTCTCAGGCAAGCTCAAACGCAGGCCACATTTTCTGTGCTGACCATCTGTGTTTCCCAGGAAAGAGGAGGCCAGCCAGGACCCAAGAGGTTGAGGAAAAAGTGAGAAGCAGGGAGCTTGGCCAGCTGGGAGAGACTAGGAGATGCTTTGTGTTCTCAGTAATGCCTCCTGGCAACACCCACACCATAGAGGATTTGCTCAGCTACCTCCCCTCCTGGCAGCCCATAAGCACCCTTCCCAGGCTCAATAAATCCTCCTCTTGGCCTCCCACCCTTCCCTTGTGATTTTCTTTCTTTCCCTCTCCCCTTCCTTCCTCCCTCCCTCTCTCTCTCTCTCTCTCTCTCTCTCTCTCTCTCTCTCTTTCTTTCTTTCCTCTTTTCTTTCTTTCTTTTTTTTTTGAGGGAGTAAAGGTTGGGTTGCTGGGGAAATGATCAGAAATTCCTTATGTGAGGGCAGAAGCCACATCTCTAACAACCAGTGATACAGTGATAGACCATTAATGATTTCACTTGAGGAGTCTTGCTACCTGCCAGGCAGCTCACCGCTCCTCACAAACACTTTTAGGTGGGTTTTATAACTGCCATGTACTGATGAATAAGCTCAGATTCAGAGAGGTTAAGTAAATTGTTCAAGTTGGTACAGCTCTTCAGTGGTAGGGCCAGATTCCAACCTGGGTCAGTGCATCTCCAAGGTCACTCTGTCCTAACTCCTCCTCCATTTTGGAAAGCCAGCTCACAAGGACCAGAGACCTTGCAGCATTGCTGTGCATCACTGTGACTGGTCACAGAACCGTTGAGAAACCTCCATCTTGAATATATACATATATATTGGGAGTTATGATATCATGTTTGTTCCCTAGGCCAGCACTGTAATAGCATCGCTGTGGTTTGGATCTAAAATGTTCCCCAAAGGCCATGTAATAAGGGCTTGGTTGCCAACTGATGGGCTTTTGAGAAGTGATTGGATTATGGGGGCTCTGAGCTCATCCATGGGTTGATCCATTTGATGGAGTCATCATTGAATAGAGTATTGGGAGGTGGTGGAAACTGCAGAGGGCAGGGCCTTATTAGGTGAAATAGGTCACTGGAGGAGTGCCCATGGGGACCATATCAGTCCCTGGCACCTTCCTTGAGCTCGCTCTCTGCCTCCTGTCTGCCATGGCATGAGCAGTTTTGCTCCATTGCATGCTCCCCATCATCATGTCCTGCCTCACCACAGGTCCAGAAACAATGGAGCCAGATGACCATAGACCGAAACCTCTGAAACCATGAGCCAAAATAAATCTTTCCTCCTTTCCATTGATTTTCCCAGATATATAGTCACAGTGGTGAGGCCTGACTAACACAGTCATCATTGTAAGTGAAGCCTGTGTCTGTTCTTAATGCATGGTCAGGAGACAAAGGCACTGAACTCTCAGGAGGCTGTACCCAGCACACTCAGGGAGCCAGGCTCTTTCTAAGACCAAGGAAAGCTTTTCCTCCTGTGCAGCTTCAGATGGTGGGTGTGCTATCCTCTGAAGTTGATGACACAGGACATGAGACAGAATGGTTTTATTGAAATTAAAAATATTGCAAATTGTGTGCTAACTGCCTCGGGCCATAAATGGAATACAAATGACATTGCTTCAGACAACACCATGCACTAATTAAACCAGTGGAGAATGGAACAACAGAAACACAACAGCAACATAAATTGGAGTTGTGGGCTTCCGAGCACTCCCCAGCAGGGCAGTTGAATTTAAATTTCCATTATTTTGAGTGAATGTGGCCCTGAGGAACCATGCAGGGATGGTATTTTATGTGATTTCAGGGAGGTCCCTCTCTTGTAGTGTAGTAACTTTTATAAAGCTACACACACCATGCATTTTTGAAAAAGAACAGTACAAAATGTGTGCATCCCTAGAAAACAGTCCAGGAGAATATACAGCTAAGTGTTAACAGTGGGTTACCCTGGGGAAAGGAAATTTGAAGAGAAAGTACCTTCTTTTTCTTAAAAGTTTTTTAAAAAGTATATGCCTGGAATGATTAAATTCATATACTCAGCACTTTTTTTTTTTTTTTTTTGTGGTACTGGGGGTTGAACGTAGGGCCTTGTGCTTGCATGCTTTGCAAGTGATAGACTACTGAGCTGTATCCCCAGCCCATTTTTTTAGTTTGTGAGACAAGGTCTCACTAAATTACACAGACTGCCTCTGGTCTCAAACTTGCGATCCTCCTGCCTCTGCCTCCCGAGCTGCTGGGATCACAGGCGTGCGCCACTGCGCCCAGAATCAGCAACTATTTTTGAGGGGACTGGAACAGTCAAGAAAATGCTTGATGCTTGAGGGATTCTGTGCTTCATGGTGCCAGATTATCAAAAGGAAGATGGACAGGTGATCATTAAGCAGTGACCCAATGGAGCAGGAGTTAAGGTGGGTGGGGTCTGAGCCTAGCCCACAGCCTGAGAAAAAGAAAAGAAGGGACAGGGTGTTGAGCATCATGAAAAACCAGGAGCCAAAGTGTCAACTGAATTGGCCCCAGCCTTGTGAACTGAAACTGTTGGCATGATTCTGAGAACTTTCTCTTTTAAGGAAAGCTATACAGATGGGGGGGCTGGGATTTGGCTCAGTTGGTAGAGCACTGCTCTGTAGTCTCTGAGGTCCTGAGTTCGATTCCCAGCACTGCAAAGTGGGAGAAGGATGTGGCAACCCACTTCCGAGGCAATCCCGAAACAATCAGCCATTGAAAACCCTATGAGGGGTCCTATGAGTCGGACACAACTCGACGGCACCTAACAACAACAACAACATACAGATGGGGGTTTAGCTCCATCGGTAGAGTGCTGTTCTGTGTGCTCTCAGGCCGTGGGTTCAATCCTCAGCATCGCCAAAAATGGGAGAAGGACTTGGCAGCCCACTCCTGAAAACAATCAGCCATCAAAAACCCTATGAATAGCAGAGAAGCATTGACATAGTACCAAGCGTGGTACGGCATTGTGGAGAGTGTTTCGTCTGTTGTACGTAGAGTCAGATCCAACTCAACAGCACCTAACAACAACAACGACAAGGGGAGCTAGGGAAGTAGTTTCCCTCATCTTCCTCCAGATGTTATCACATCTGGATGGGACATTTGGAACAGCTATACAGCCCTGTTCTACCAAATCTGAGGATGAGGCTTATACTCAAGATGGCAGAAGGGGGATAAAGAAAATCTGGGTTCTTGATGGTGGGGTTGAGTGGCTAAATAACACATCCGAGAGGCCTCCAGTAGAAAAAATGGCTACTTGCCTTTTTAGTGTGCATGTTATTCTTTCTTAGTAACAGTTTTTTTTTCCAGATTCCATTGTCAATGGAGGGTAGCCAATGAAAGGTTAAGTGGCCCTTTGCCTTATCCCTTTTTTTACCTTCCTATTTCTTGGACTAGGGCTGAGATTTAGCTTAGTTGGTAGAGCGCTGCTCTGCAGTCTCCGAGGTTCCGAGTTCTATTCCCAGCACCGCAAAAATGGGAGAAGGATGTGGCAATCCACTCCCGAGGCAATCCCGTAAAACAGCCTTTGAAAACCCTGTGAGGGGTGCTATGAGTCAGACATAACTTGACAGCACCTAACCACAACAACAACAACAATTTCTTGGAATGGACTGGGATTTGGCTCAGTTGGTAGAGCGCTGTGCTGCAGTTTCTGAGGTCCTGAGTTCAATTCCCAGCACCACAAAAATGGGAGAAGGGCCTGGCAACCCACTCCCAAGGCAATCCCGAAACAGTCAGCCATTGAAAACCCTATGAGGGTCGCTATGAGTCGGATACCGACTCGACGGCACCTAACAACAACAACAACAATTTCTTGGAAAGAGAGCATGATGGCTAGAGCAGTGGTAGCCATAATGTGACCAAGAAGCTAACTTGAGATTGAAAGCCACGTGCTAAAGATGACAGTGCAGAAATTGTGAGTCCTTGAGGACTATGGAGTGGCCATACCAGCTTTTAGCTGTTTATCTCTAGGCTTCTTTTATGTGAGAGAAATAAAAATCTCCATCTTATGTAAATCACTCTTATTGCTCTTTTCTCCTATATGCAGCTGAGTCTAATCCCAACAGAGAAACCTATATATTTCTGAATTTCCTGTTGGGTGAGAATGAATTTCCTTAATGTGTAAACTGTTTGGAGTTGGGGTTCCTTTTATGTGCAATCAATAGCATCCTAATTGTTTCCTCTTCAAAACTCGGGTTAACGTTTGTTCTCCATAGGCGACTCCAACACAGGCCGCATTCTTGTGTCTTCATTATTCTGTGATCAATTCTCCATTATTCTCAGGGTGAAATATTCCAACACTAGAATCACCAGTTTCCATATATTTTTTCTGCTTCTAAGCCCCACCTTTTGGTCATACAGAGTCCCTAAAAAGCTCAAACAGAAGAGCAAATGGTTCTGGTAGCTGCTGCAGGGGTGGTACAATGTTGGGAGAGGAGTCCAGGGGGTTTCTTTGGCTCCTACCCAAGACTGTCATCATAATACCTACCATGTGAGCAGGGTCCAGGCTTTGAATAGTCCCCTGCATGCTCCTTTGGTTCCCCCAACTCTATTGCCAAGTTCCACTGTCCAGGCCACGTGATTGGTCTCCCACACACTCCTCAGGGAAAAGAGCTTTTAATAACTGGCAAAACAACAATTGACTCAGGTTTTGTTTGTTTGCCACTGAGTTAGCGTTTAATAAATGCAGGACTCTCGGCTTAATAGGCCAGTTATTGTGTAGCATCAAAATGGCAAATTAATTATTAAGGGCTGTGCTTGAGATATACCAGAGATCTAATGGAGGCAGCCTCTCTTCTTCCTAATTTGCAATAAACATTGCATTTCTGGGCAGTCAGTATTTAGTTCAAGTATAATAACTATCTTGTTAAATGCGAATCTATTAAATCTAAGTGGAAGTCGGGAATTAGACTGAAGTGTGGGGGAGGGCTTGGTCCACATGTGTAGAAAGCCTCCCAAGCCTCTGGCTTTGTCGCTTCCAGCCACGAGGATGCCAGAGAAGACTTATAAAGCATGGCTGGATTAATAGTTGCTCATTATCCTGGGACAGAACCCCCTAGTGTCCATGGCCCAAACACCTTTCTCTTGGGTATAAACTGACAATGTGGTGATTGCAATGAGAACCACTATTTATCAGTGCTTATTATGTGACAAGTGCTTTGCATCCATCATCTCCAGGTATTACCACGATCCCAATTTACAGGTGGAGAAAATGAAACTCAGAAGGGTCAAATAACCTAAATAATAGGGTCAAATAATAGGTATGTTTGTTGGTAGAGCTGGGATTTAAACTGAGGGAACTTGAGTTCTAAAGCCATCCTCTCTCCAGCTGCAGAGACTGTGAGGTCTTGAACACATATTGCTGAGTACCACACAGAAAGATTCTGGCCTTGCCTCTTGGCTCAAAACCTGATGACCAGGGTGGTTTGCTTTATTCTTGTCCCTCTCTAGGGAAGTCCTAGGCTTTCTGACCCTTGTGATGGCATGCATGCTTCCTTTCTCTAACTCCTGCAGCTCTTTACTGCCACTGCTGTTGTTAGGTGACGTCGAGTAGGTGTCTGACTCATAGCAACCCTGTGTACAACAGGTGAAACAGTATTGTTAGTGCTTCTCTGCTATTCATAGAATTTTCAATGACAGATTGTTTTGGGGGAGTGGATTGCTGGGTCCTTCTCCCAAGCCTACAGCACCTGGTGTTCCCAGGTGGTCTCCCATCCAAGTACTTACTAGGCGCAACCCTGCTTAGCTTCCAAGATCTGACTGGATTGGACGCCACAGGGCTATGGCTGCATGCTCACTGCTGCTAGGAGGGGGCAAGCCTGACCCAACTTTGCACATTTATTCCCTTCTCCAACCTTATGTGTGGAACTTCAGGGTTTATCACCAAACTCCAATGCAAAGAGACACAATTTCCGGAGAAAACAAATTCCAATGTATCTGAGCCAGTTTTCTGGATCCTCTGAGTTTTCTCCTGCTCTGTTTTGTGAGTTAATGTGAACAGCTTCAATCTATCTGAGTGAATTTAGAGAAAGGACTGAGTTGGTTGCAAGGGTGCTGAGTAACAGGTGAAAGGTAGAATTAGCTTGGCCTGGATCTGGGCGAGACAATCATTATCATATTCAGAGCACTTTCTAGGTGTCAGGAACTGTGCTGAGCTTTTTATATTGTCTGATTTAGTCCTGACAAGAGCCTGTATCAGTTAGCCATTGATATATAACAAACCATCCCAAAACTTAGTGATTTAAAACAGCAGCTGTTTATTTTTCATGATTCTATAATTTGAGCCACCGTTATTCTTTGGTCTTTGGAGTCACTAATATCACTGCTGGGAGACAGAGCCAGCAACTCACTCCCCCAAATCAATCAGCCATTAAAAACCATATGAACAGCAGAGAAGTACTGACAATAGTGTTTTGCCTGTTGTGCGTAGGGTTGCTATGAGTCAAATACTGACTCAGTGGCACCTAACAACAACAACAACAACAATATGACTGCAGTCATCTACCTATGTGGTGACATCAAGGCAGATGGTGCAAGGTAGTCTTTATGCATCCAAGATTAGGTGAAATGAAGGCAGAGTGGTGCAAGGTAGTCATTATGCATCTAGGATTAGCTGGGGCTGAACTTGGGTTATTTGATGGTGGCTTCTACACCACACTGTCCTGGGTTATGTAGAGGGTGGTGGCAGTACTTCAAGAGAGCAAGCCCCAATGTGCCAGCAGTTCTCAGCCTCTGCTAATGTCTCTCTTGATGTTGTCACATGGGTTCAAGAAAATCACATGGGCAAGCCTAACATCAGTGTGAGAGGGGAATAGCAAGAGCATTGGAAATGGGATTCCTGGAGGGCAGCTAAGGGAATAATCTGCCGCAAGATGCAATGAACAGGTACTTATTGTTGTTGTTGTTAGGTGCCATCGAGTCGGTATCCGACTCATAGCGACCCTCAAAGGGTTTTCAATGGCTGACTGTTTTGGGATTGCCTTGGGAGTGGAATGCCAGGTCCTTCTCCCATTTTTGCGGTGCTGGGAATTGAACTCAGGTATCCTCATTTTATAGATAAAGAAGCCAAGTTAAATAGGTTACCAAGGTCTCTCCCAAGTCAAGAGGACTTCCTCCCAAGCAAGAGGATAGTGGAGCTGAGCCTTTTACTTTCTCCTCTCTGTGACTCGAAAGCCTACACTAACCATGGTAGTGTGTCTGGCACCCTGCCTTGGCACTGCTATTTTTTTTTTCATCGCCCATCATCAAATGATTCTGACTGACGTGTAAAGATCACCTCTCCTCAGGTCTGCTGCTGGTCTCTTCTGTGTTTACCCTCAACCACCCTCCGAAACATATAGACACACATGTACATGTAAAAGCAGAGCTGACATGTTGACCCAGGTTCTCCATTTGCACCCATTCCCCTAGAGGTACCATACAGTCCTTTCCAGGCTCACATGCTTCACTCACAGGGTCTGGGTGAATGGATGCCCAGCCTATTTGTAGGGATAACTGTTGTATTTTATATCATTCAATGCATAAAGTGAGGCCACGCATGTTTATGGTACAAATTGTTCTCTTTTTAGTCACCTTTTCATGACTGCAGACATACCATCCTGGCGTTCGATCCTGTCTGTTCTAGGAAGCTAAGCAGCATTGGGCCATTTTAGTCCTTGGAGGGGAAACCGCCTGTGAATTCCGGATGCTGTAGGCTTGGGAGAAGGATCTGGCAACCCACTCTCGAAACAATCAACCATCAAAAACCCTAGGAATAGCACTGACAATAGTGCTGGGCATGGCATAGTGTCAGGGAGTGTTTTGTCCTGTTGTATATAAGGTCACTATGAATTGGACCCGACTCCATGGCACCTAACAATGATATTTTAGCATTCAAATATGAGGAGGAAATGGCTAAGCAGGCAGAAAAGTTCTATACTCTTTGATCCACCCCTTTCCTCCTCTGGCTTCTGGAGAGGGCAGCTGCTATGTTGCTTCTCTCCCACTACTGAGGGGACAGACAGAGGCAGGGGTAGTCGGCGCTCTCCCCATCATTGCCATCAGAAATCTTGTAGCATCTGACAGACCGAGACAGATTGCCTCCCTCTCAGTGAGTCCTGCATGGTTGACAGGGTCCAGCCTGAAGGCCCCAAGCACTGTTTCAATGTTGTTATTGGCAACATGATTGAGAGGGAAGCTGGGTGATCTGTCAACTTGGCCTTCATGAGACTATTAGAGTGAAGCAAGAGATAAAAAGTATTTTGTTTACAATAAGGTTCCATTTCTGTTCTGCATGATCAACTCCAAAACATACCATAAAAAATGGCTTCTTATTATCTGCACTTTTAGGACATTTTGGAATTGTTAGGAGAGGTACAAATAAAGAAATGAGTATTAATAATTTACTGAGTTTTGTGATGCTACTCTTTCTGAGATTGCTATTTGTGCTGGACAGAATAATGTCCCCACCCCCTAAAGATGCCCACGTCCTAAATCCTGGTGCCTGTGAGCATGTTGTTATATAGCAGTTGTTGTTGTTGTTGTTGTTAGGTGCCGTCGAGTCCTGTCCGATTCATAGTGACCCTTATAGGGTTTTCAATGGCTGATTGTTTCGGGATTGCCTCGGGAGTGGGTTGCCACGTCCTTCTCCCGTTTTTTGTGGTGCTGGGAATTGAACTCGGGACCACAGAGACTGCAGAGCGGCACTCTATCAACTGAGCTAAATCCCAGCCTATTATATAGCAGTGGGAAATACATATTGCAGATAGATTTGAGGTTGCCAATCAGCTGCTTTTAAAATAGGGAGAATACCCCAAGTTATCTGGGTGGGCCCAATGTAACTAGAAGGGTTATTAAGTGTGGAAGAGTGAGATGGGAATGTCAGAAACACTGAGAAAAACTCCACCAGCCATTGCTAGCATTGAAGATGAAAGGAAGTCATAGGCAAGGAATGTGCAGAGTCTCCAGCAGCTGCAACCACAAGCAAAGGGATTCACTCCTAGCACCTCCACAGGGGACATGGCCCTGCTGATACCTTGAGTGTAGCCTAGTGAGATAACTTTTGGATTTCTGACCTCCAGAAGAATAAGATAATCCATTTATTTCACTATAAGTCAAAAACTTGTGGCAATTTACTATAGCGAGAATAGGAAACAAAACTACTTTCCATTAGATCCTTAACTAATAGTCAGTGTCTTAACTGCCCCCATTATATTTGTGGAAGACTTTAGCACACATGATAGCAGCAGAATTCACAGCTTTTGGGTGGGCACACTACCCCTCCCCCTATTCCACAGTGGAGCCATTCCTCCTACATATCCTTAATACTAGAAAGACTAACCTGACTGGTGAGCCTGGAGAACATTACTGAGCATGCTGTGTTCATGGACACGTGGATTTGCTCAAGATTTGTGGCCTGGAAATTTAGGCAGTAGTCAGCTGAGATTGTTTGTTTCTGTCCCCGGTGATGAAAGTGGGTTCTCTCATGTGTTTGTGGTCAGTGGCATGTTGGTTGGGTGTTGGCTGATCCTTCATGACATTATTCATGGGTCATTGGTGGCCTGAGCTTTCAGCTGGGTACTGTGTTTTTCCCCTAGTATAGCCAGCTTAAGCTTCCTCACTTAGTGGGTGGGTTATAAGAGGGAGAACATAGGGGACTCTCAATTCAGCACACACATTGCGTAACATCCTTTTTCTGCTTTCCAGTGGCCAATGCAAGCCACAAGGGCAACCCTGACTTAATAAAGAGTACTGAAATACACTCCTTCTTGATGGGAGCAGTGGCAACCCCACATGGCAGGGATGGGAGGAATTTGTAGCCGAGCTGTTTTCAGGCTCTGCACCCTCTCTGGCTCCCTTTCTTGGGCTGGGTGGGCTGGTATGTATTCTCCCTTCTGTTCCTGCCTCTTCCATATGGTGAGGCCAGCAGAGCAAGCTCTGCCCGGAATGAGAGAGTCTTGAAGTTGTCCAGCTTCTGTGGCCATGGAAAGATGGCTAAGTGCAATTCAGAGGGGAAGGAGTGGAAAACTCATTCAGGCTTCAAGGTTATTCCCCATTTACCCAGCCAGGCAGGCAGCTGTAGAACTATATCAGAACCTCTGTCTGGTTCCTTTGTGCATTTCTCAATTGCTTCAGAAATTGGAGGGGAGAAAGGCATGATTAATGAATACCTCAAGAACTTAGTAATAACTATTTGAAGGAGAAGGAGAAATAATCAATGGTAAGGAGGGGAAAAGTTCAGCTAAGTACAAAACCAGGGCATTATTCTAAAATTGAAGGTACAAACTCTACCAATATAAAGGAGGAATTGGTATGCACAATGCAAACGGCTTTCACCATCCTTGTGGACTAACTATAAAATGTCCAGCTATTAGGATGCTTAAAAAATGCTGACAAAATTCTGGAAAGCATTTGCTGGTATTTGCATTTACATTCAGGTTATGTCCTTTTTAGACAGTATATGACAGTTGGATAGTTCTCCCGAGACAGCGATGGGATAATATAAATGGGTATATAAGCATTTGGACATTTCAATTATCTCTAGCTCATCTTTTTCATAGACAACCAAAGGAGTATGTGTTGAACACTATATGCATCGACACATTTCCAGTACTGTTGATGCAATTGATAATGGGCCATAAGAAATGAAGGGTATCTGTGGATGGGTGAGACTGTTTCAGTTAGTGCTTAATCCAGAAATCAGTCTCTTACGGCAAAATGACAGGAAAATCTGAGGGCTGCACAGAAGCTCTCATTTTGCAGCAGCAAGAGGAGCAGCATAGAGAGAAGGCAACAGCTTATAGCCACAGGTGGCTTTGGGATTATACGGAGGAAATGCGCTATGGTTGAATGAAGGTAGGCCTGGGTTTTTGACCCCTAGATTTGCAAATTACTCACTTTGAAACCTTGAGAATAATCTTTCACCTCCTCCACCTCTATTTCTTCTGGAAGATGGGGCTCATAATACTTGTCTCATGATTCTTATAAGGATTAAATGAGATACATTTCAATTGTCAACTTCTGTGCCTAGCACTCTGGAGGTACACAAGAGTAGTGGCTATATGGAAATCAAACTTGCAGAATTGGTGAGGGGAATTGTGATTCAAGCCCTTGCATGGATCTGAGCAGTAGCTAGTAAGAGCAGGAACAGCTGAGTGATAGAGATGTGGTTGAAGAACGCTCCACATAAGAGGCAGCACTACAACTAATACGATTTTCAGAGAATTCTTAAAAAAATAAGGGGCCTGATCTGAAAGCAATGGGTCAGAGTGACAGAGCTAAGGGCATGCAGAATAAGATGACTGTAGAAGAAACAGAGCTGAGTCATACTTGGACAGACAGCTCTCTAGGCTGGTTTTGAGCCATGTTAGGCCCATTGCAGAGGCACAATGTTGTCTATCCTCCAGTCTTTCTTCTTAGTGATTTGGAAAGGCTGTTCCTCTTCCGAAAAATCAGCTCTAACAGCTCATGGAAGGTGCTAGTGTAACAGGGAAGCTGCTGAAAACAGAAGCAAGGGCCACGCTCCTTCCTATTGCAGCCCCTCAGCCAGTCTATCACCAGCTGGGAAAAGCTACTTCCCAGCTTAGCTCTTTGCCCATAAAGTAGGATGTCCGGTGTTTCTCCCAGCCTCTTTCTGCAACCTGCTATAGCATTAGGAGAAGGGAGGGATTCAAACTGTCTTTCTAAAAATCAGTCTTCTATTTCTGCCTTCCTTGTTATCATAGAGATGACTCGTTAGGGACAATGAACCAATGTGTTGACAGTACCTAGTGTCCTTGGGGCTATCCTGACTTTCTCTCTCCCAACAGGGTAGGGGAAGAACATGTCTCCTTCTCAGGCAGTGAGGCAAGAAAGGCTTCTCCTTGGTCCTCTGTCACAGTCACAGAGGGGCCAGGCATTACCCAATACAGCTCAGAAAGGCATTTCCTTTATTTTGATTCCTTTTTTCCCAAGCCTCACTAAAAGTAGGATGGAAAACAAACAAAACAGATGCCAGTGAAAGAAAACAGTTTCTCAACTCAGTCTCAAAAAGAGAAATATCATTGTTTTCACTTGTATGCAGAAGCTAAATGGGAAATTACTATGTTTTTAGTTGTTCTGTTAGATTTTGTACATCTTTATTGCTTATTTATTATTATTACATTATTTATTTATTTGGTGAAAAAAATTTTCCAAAAGATTAGAACTGTTTACTTTTAAAAGGCACTTGTATTCACATTTTAAATTTGTACAGTAAATTTGAGTTCTGTATTCTCTTTTTTTGCTGTATTGCTCTATTTTTCCTTCTCTGGTAAGAATCACCCTGTTTTAATTATTTTTGTTTGTCTTCCTTGATATCTCTGGTGTTGACCATACTGACTGGCACATAATGTGTTCAATTCCTCTTTATTGGCTTGTATTAAATTTATAGTATTTACAATTTAAAAAAGAGAACACAGTTTCTCTCAGTTTAAATCTATATTATATGTGTTATGCCTATAAACACCCTGAAGTTCTGTTTCCTATCAGGTCTGTTTTTCTCTTTTCAGGAGGTTATTCTTTATTCTTTTCCATCCGAGGTAGAGGATAGGGGATCATAGGCATCCTCACGAAAAGTAGGGGAGTCCTTTGTCTCTGTGTGATTCTTTGGGCCACTGTTCTCTGGAACTGAATATCTGGCCCCACATCCTTCCTGGAACCAGGAAGAAACCTGGGGGACCTGGAGAATGTTCTCTCAGCCCATGGAATGCAAGCTCAGGCATCTTGCCTGCTGGCTCCAAACCACCTGAAATTTTGCTGGTGATAGTGGTTCTTCACGATGTGGTCATATCCTCCAGCAGCTCTCCAGACCTGGCCAGACCTCCCTGGGGCCTCTGCTGCAGGGTTTCTCCATGTTGTGTCTCAGGGAGCCCCTGCAGATAGGCTTCTCAGTTCTTCATTCTCAGCTGCCTTCATCACCTCGCTCCTTCAGGCCCTGAGAACTTTCTAGGTCTTTGTGTTCTGTGGAAGCTAAGGGAGACTTGGGTCAGGGTGGTGTGAAGCTGTCTCAGGCCCTGTCTATGAAGGTACCTTCTGCCTGTGGGTGCTCACACGAGGTGCTCATGGCACTCTGTGGAAGTGCAGATTTCTCCCACAGGCTCATGGCCACTCTGAAGGAGGATGTTGCTAATGGGAGAGTCTGTGCATCTGTTGGGGAAGTTTCTATTCCGCCCTTCCATGTTTACTGTGAACTTGAAATTGCTATAAAAAGCCTATGAGGGTCTCTATGAGTTGGATACTGACTCGACGGCACCTAACAACAGGGCCTTGTGCATGCTTTGCAAGCCTCCTACCACTGAGCTACATTCTCAATCCCCTGGCCTCTTTTTAAAATTTTGTGACAGAGTCTGGCTAAGTTACACAGGCTGTTTCTGGCCTGGAACTTGGGATCCTCCTGCCTCAGTCTCCTGAGTTGCTGGGATTATAGGCATGTGCCCTGAGCTGAGCCAAAATAAAGCCTTTTTTTTCCTTTATTGAGAAATGTTTGTGGTCTATAGAGTAATACAGCATTTACTTTTTCCATTATGCAACTGTTTCATCACTTTTGGTTACACTTTTATCAACTTACAAAGTTTATGGAAGCTTTTAACCAATATGTAGTAAAACTTGTATGCATATATGGGTTATATTCCCCTATTTTTCCCATGTACTCATGAAGTTGCATCATTTACATTGAGATCATCCTCTCCCCCTTTAGCCCTTTACATTGTTTCTCTTCCCCTTCCCACCTTCCATAACCTTTGCTTCCCTTTGCTTGTCCCTTCCCTCCTCTCTACTCTTTATGTTTTCCTTTATTCGCTAAGTTTAAATGTACATTTTCGTATATCTACTTATGTGTAGGTTTTTTCTTCCTTTAAGTAAGATTCAGCTCCTACATATGAGTGAGATATTTCTCTTTTTGAGCCTGCGTTCATTCACTTAAGATAGTATTCTCCAGTTCTATCCATTTTGCTGCAAATGCCATTATTTTATTTTATATTGCTGAGTAATATTCCATTGTGTATATATACTATAATTTTTTTATCCATTCTTCTGTTGATGGACACCTTGGTTGGTTCCATATCCTTGCTATTGTGAAGAGTGCTGCATTAGATATAGAGATGCAGGTGTCTCTGCAGTATGATGACTTGTCTCCCTTTGGGTATAATAGTGGTATAGCTAGGTAGTATGGCAGTTCTATTTTTAGTTTTCTGAGGTATCTCCATATTATTTCCAAAGTGGTTAAACTAATTTATAGTCCCACCAGCAGTGTAAAAGGATTCCTTTTTCTCCACATCCTCGCCAGCATTTGTTATTATTTGTTTTGTTGACCTTGGCTAGTCTTACTGGAGTTGAGTGGAATCTGAGAGTTGTTTTGATTTGCATTTCCATAATAGGTAGGCATATTGAGCATTTTTTCATGTGTTTCTTAGCCTTACAAACTTCTTCATTTGAGAATTGTCCATTTTCTTGGCCCACTTGTGTATTGGGTTACTTGTTGTCTTGGGATTTGCTTTCTTGAGTTGTTTGTAAATTCTAGAAATTAATCTTCTGTCAGATGTGTAGGACACAAACATTTTCTCCCATCCAGCGGGCTCTTGCTTAACTTTATTGATTGTTTCCTTTGCTGTACAGAAGCTTTTTAATTTTAAAACGAAATCTTAATAAAGAAACAAACGAGAGTTGTGTCCTATTCACAGTGACCCTCATGGGGTTTTCAATGGCTGATTGATTTAGGATTGCATTGGGAGTGGATTGCCACATCCTTCTCCCATTTTTTGTGGTGCTGAGCAGCACTTTACCAACTAAGTTAAATCCCAGCCCTATAAAGACATAGGAGTGTCTTTTGGAAGCCAACAACAGGAACAAAATGGGGCTTGGAAAAGGTGTAGGATCAGAGACCAGGACGCAAGCTACACTCGTTCTGGGTCTTTCATTTTGATCTCATCTGCTCTGTTCTCATTCCCTGGAAGCTTATTTTCTCTGCTTCTCCATTCCTGTGGTGGCTAGAGTATATCCATTATTCAGGTCTGGTCATCCAAAGTCATGCTATCTTTTTCTTTCTTTCTTTGATTTGTAAATGTTTTTTGCTTTATTTTTTCCAGGGGTTAACTAATCAATTAATTTTTATCTTGAGATAGAGTCTTGCTAAGTTACACAGGCTGTCTCTGGCCTCAAATTTGCAATCTTCCTCCCTCCACCTCCTGAATTCCTGGGATTGCAGGTATGTATCATGAGCTCAACTTCAGAATTTTTATTACTGTATGTTTCTTGTATAAAGCAAGGGGTTTCATCATGACATTTCCATAATGCGTATCATGTACTTTGATCATATTCACCTCCTCTGTTACTCTTTCTAATCTCTTTCTCCTCCTTTTCCCCTTCCACATCCCAAATAGTCTCTCTTTTATCTTCATGTCCCTTTTTAACCCCTCGCTTCCACAAAGGAGGGAAAACACAATACTTGTTTTTGTGGGACTGGCTTATTTTACTTAAAATTATGATCTCCAGTTCAATCCATTTTCCTGCAAATGACTTAATTTCATTCTTCTTTATGGCTGAGTAAACCTCCAGTGTGTATATATATCCCCCTTTAAAAATCTATTCATCTGTTGATGGGCGCCTAGGCTGATTCCATAATTTTCTTTTGTGAATAGTGCAGTGATAAGCATGGGTGTACAAGTACCTCTGTAGTAAGCTGACTTTGATTCTTTGGGATATACACCCAGAAGTGGTATAGCTGGACCATATGGAAGTTCTATTCTAAATTTTTTGAGGAACTTCCATACTGATATCCATGTTCTTTTTCTTGATTCCATTTCCAGTTCCATGGAGAACTTTGCTCAACTCAACTTAGGTGAATGACTCACTTCTGGTCCAATCAATCATGACAGAGGGTTGAGGTTAGGCTTTATAAAATGACTGCCAAAGACTTACTGCTGTGAATGAGGAAGGAGTTAAGGAGTTCAACATGAAAGGGTTAGATATTGTAACAAAACAAAACAAAACAAAACAAAACAAAATCCACTCCTCCATCTCAGTGGATGAAAACTCCAAGAGAATTGGGATGAGGCTGCCCACTTCTGTATCTCCTCCCTTTGCAAGAAGCCAGCATCTGTGACATTTCTTTGTAAGTGACAATAGCAAAGAGAGCCTGTGGGAAATGCCAGCCTCCCACTCCCTTCAGTGGAGGGCAGATTTGGGTTTGTAGCTATTAACAGCTGTGAGGAACTGAGGGTCATGCCATTGCGTTGCCTGAAATGAAATCTCAATCACAATTCAGTTCATGGTCCAAGAAACAAAAATAATATTTAATGAGCAAAATCTTCTTTGTTTAATTATGGTAAATGTCAAGGTTGAATCCAAATGCTGTGCTTAAGGTCAAATGCTCAGCGCTATCAAAAAGCATTTAAACCAAAGCTGATGGGCTATTAAAGCCCAGGCTAGTTAAAATCAGGCACAGTCTTTCTTCAGTGATTTATTTCCCTCTATTGGAAGCAGAAATATTGGAGCTGGAACAATCCACAAGCAGCTCATGCCTTTCTCTTCCCTGCAGTTCTCTTTAGACTGATGAGGGATTCCCTGATGAAATCAACGCCTCAGGTCTTCCAAAGAGTTACCTCCAAGGCTCAGGAATTCAGTTTCCAATTTGCCAGTGATTTAAAAAGGTACTGACCTCTTTCCCGGAGCTTCTGATTTAATTGGGGTGGAATGAGACCTGGGCATTGGTATTTTTTTAAGGCTCCCGAGGGAAGTGTTTCTACCATGCAGTGGCATTGATAACAACTGGGATAAATGGGTTAGTTAATTAAAATAAAATGCCGAGAGCTGATGCCCTTGAGTCTCAAACTTTACTCCATATCTCTCTGTTCTTTCTCAGAGTTTGGATTCAATCCAAATTTGTATTCTTCCCTGCTGCCTCTTCTTCTTGGAGCCCAGAACTGTCTCCTAAGAGGGGTTTGTGTGGATAAGCTCCAGAAAGGGAAGAGTTGCCATACCCCGCTTCCCTTGTTTTTTGATAGTGAATGAGATGGGAACTCTCCCCAGAACTTCCCAGGCCTCCTACACCATGGATTAGTGAATGTCAATTCCGAAGGCTCAAGAGAGAGATGGGCATTCAGACCATGGTATAGGCCCCTCCAGGTAGTGTGAAAAGAACAAGACAGAGGAACTTTCCTGCACAGCGAGGAAATCTTTCTCCTGTTATTTATGCACACAGCTTCCCTGTTCCTTCTTTCTTTCTTGTCATACAATAGAAATAATGATCTTGGTACTGGACCCTGTGCTGCGTTAGGACAATTAATCACCCACCAAGTCATTTATTTCCTCATACTCTCGTCCACCAGGACCATTATCCTGTAGGTAAACAGAGGTGCCAGTAAATCACAGACAGAACACAAGTCGGTGGGAGAATAGTTGATTAAGCGCCTCTATAACTTATAGTTATATAGCACCGCTCATCCCAAAGGATCTCCAAGCACCAGATAGACTGATGTATGTGCTCCTACCCAGCCCTTATATATGCCATTTTCTACACCATTGCCTGGGGCAGGGGGTGGAATGTTTATTGCCCTTGTCACATAGTTACCCTCGAAACTGTAGTTATGGGTTAGGCAGGAGGCAAAGTAAGGAAGTTTCCACTCCTGTGGCCTTTCAGGCAACAGTAATCAATTACTAAGCACGAACCCAGCAGCAGTCAGACAAACCTACCTATTCTCTTGGGCAAAATTCCTTTAGTTTATGAAATGCTGAAGATATCAGAGAAGTCCATGTTTAATCTTCTTCTAAAATTGGCAGCAGGCATTGAGGCAGAGTGTGAGATAGGACAGGATCTAAAGCCAGTGCAAACATGTTCAGGATCCACTGGATTCATAGTCTAGGAAGGAATTACTGTTAGGAAGGATCATATGCTCACAATGCTTTAACAATGTTCATGATAACCCTGCTCCTTAAACTTCAGTAAAATGTGAACCTCTTGGAGAGAAAAAAGAAAGCAATTTCCACTTTCCTCTTGGTGTTTATTTCAATGGTTGGATTATACTACTACTTTTGGACTCGTCCTTATGGCTCTTATATATGTATAACCACCACCCCCCAAATTCAGTACAAGTTTAAGTTCAGGAAAAATGACAAAGCCATTGCGATTCAATTTAGCAACATTACTTTAATGGCAAGGAAGATGATGTTTTGCTGAAATCAAATTCCTTCTCAAAGGCGAACAGGACAATGGCTTAGTTCCTCTAAGCTGGGCATGCCTATACTACAGGTACCATAGGATGGCCCAGCTTCCCACCATTTCTCTCTATTTGAACTGCTATGGCAACTCCCTGTGTGAACCATGTTGTTGTCAGGTGCCATCAAATCATGTCTAACTCATAGCGACCCTTATAGGGTGTTCAATGGCTGATTGTTTTGGGATTGCCTTGGGAGTGGATTGCCACGTCATTCTCCCATTTTTGCAGTGCTGGGAATCAAACTTGTGACCTCAGAGACTACAGAGCAGTGCTGTACTAGCTGAGCTAAATCCCAGCCATGTGTGACCATATTATTGACTTATTTGGCCTAACTGGGGCCAACCAACATTTCTGTGCTTTTGGAACAAACAAGACCACTGGGATCCCATGGTATAACTGATCACGAGGAGTCACAAGGATGATGCAAAAAATTGCAAAATTCAAAGTTAAGACTATGGTCAAAAGGAAAACTGTTAATTTAAAGATCCTCATAAGCCAGGCACGGTGGCACATGCCTGTAATCCCAGCGGCTCGGGAGGCGGAGGCAGGTGGATCGCAAGTTCAAGACCAGAGGCAGTCTGCGTAACTTAGTGAGACCCTGTCTCAAAAAGTAAAAAAAAAAAAAAAAAAGGGCTGGGGTGCTGCTCAGTGGTCCAGCACCTGCACAGCATGCAAGCATGAGGCCCTGGGTTCAACCCCCAGTACTGAAAAAAGAAAAAATCCTTGTAAAAATTTTCAGATACTCCTGGGAGCCTCTGAAGTCACACACCCTGTATTGAAGCACATGTCCGAAGTAACTATGCTTATACCAATAGTGAGTTTAAAGCTTTGAGGGGGAAAAAGCAGCAAAATAAAATTAAAAGATAACATGAAAATAAAGTTTATAACCCCCTCCCCTTTTTGTGGTACTAGGGATTGAATACAGGGCCTTGTGCTAGTCAAGTGCTTTACCATTGAGCTACATCTAGGCCCTTTTATTTTTTATTTTTATTTTGAGACGGAGCCTTGCTAAGTTTCCCAGGCTGCCCTTCAACTCTGTGTAGCCAGGGATGGCCTTGAACTTGTGATCGTCCTGCCTCAGCCTCCTGAGCAGCTGGAATTATAGATTGCGCCAATGTGTATGGCTAAATTCATTCCTTAATAGAATCATAGGCTTGAGTGTGGAATCTTATTATAGGCATGGATTGTTGTTGTTGTTAGGTGCCATCAAGTCAGGTCCAACTCATAGTGATCCTAGGTACAACAGAATGAGACACTCTCCGATACTGTGCCATGCCCAGCACTATTGTCAGTGTTTCTCTGCTATTCATAGGGTTTTCAATGGCAGATTGTTTCAGAAGTGTATTGCCAGGTCCTCCTCCCCAGCTTGCAGTGCCTGGTATTCGCAGGCAGTCTCTCATCTAAGGACTAACCAGGCTGACCCTGCTTAGCTTCTGAGATCAAGCAGGATCAGATGTTAGGGTGCTATGACTGCAAACAATAGGCATGGCAGAGATGGTTAACTCCAAGTGTATCTCTTCTCTCCTTTTCTCTTTTATTAGGAAGAGAATCCCCCAGACATACTTCATAGGTGCTTTTGAGAAGACAGCTAATGATCTGGAATATGGCTAATGGAAGCCATATTTCCCTGCATCCCTTAAAGCTTGTTGTGACCATGTGATCAGATTTTTGCTAATGCAATGGGAGCTATGGGAAGAGTGCCTCTTCCACATCACTCACTGGAAAGGAAATCACCTGTTGCCCACTCTCTTTCTTTCTTACATCTGGCTGGTACTCAGATGTGGTGTTGTTGTTGTTAGGTGCTGTCGAGTCGGTATCAGACTCATAGCAACCCTACATACAACAGGGGAAACACTATTGTCAGTGCTTCTCTGCTGTTCATAGGGTTTTCAATGGATGATTGATTTGGGGGAGTAGGTTGCCAGGTCTGTCTCCCAAGCCTACAGCACCTGGTGTTCCCAGGCAGTCTCCCACCCAAGTACTAACCAGGCCTGACCCTGCTTAGCTTCCGAGATCTGACAGGATTGGATGCCACAGGGCTACTGCTGCAGGCTACTCAGATGTGGTACTGCTAAATCAGCAACATCCATGAAGCACTACCTTGCAAGGACCTAGAGAAAGGAAATAGAAAGAACCTGGGTCTCAGGATAATGTTATAGGCCAGAGCTATCAATCTACCCTGCTTATCACTGTTCTGTCACACTAGAGAGATAAACCTTTCTATTATTTAAACCATTGTATTTTGAGGTCTCTGTTACAATACTATCTCTTATCTGTACTCTAGTTAGTCAATACACAAAGCCCTGTTTCATTCATCCAACAACATATATCTTGGACATGTTAAATTCCAGGTACTATAGAGGAAGAGATTTATTTGAGATTACATATTAATTAATGGTAGATCTGAGGCCAAGTACAGATCTGACTTCCAGCTAGATGCTCTTGCTTCCTTGTCACCTAGCTGTGTTGCTAATTCTCTGACTGCTGCAATTAACTAGGGATGGCTGAGTGTTCCCAGAGCTGTGACCTGGCAGGCTTTACTCACACATGGGTTGGTTGACTCTTACTTAGGTTGAGGTTCTGTTTTTTGAAGGGAAAAATAATGACAGTCTAAGCTACATTACCCTGTGGCATCCGATCCCATCAGATCTCGGAAGCTCAGCAGGGTCAGGCCTGGTTAGTACCTGGATGGGAGACCGTCTGGGAACACCAGAAGCTGTAGGCTTGGGAGAAGGACCTGGAAACCCCCTCCCAAAAATCGATCTGCCATTGAAAACCCTATGAACAGCAGAGAAGCACTGACAGTAGTGTTTCTCCTGTTGTACAGAGGGTCGCTATGAGTCGGATACCGACTCGAGGGCACCTAACAACAACAACAAGAAGAAGCTACATTACGGGCTGGGATTTAGCTCATTTGGTAGAGTGCTGTGCTGCAGTCTCTGAGGTCCCAAGTTCAATTCCCAGCACCGCAAAAATGGGAGAAGGACCTGGCAATCCACTCCCAAGGCAATCCCGAAACAGCCATTGAAAACCCTATGAGGGTCACTATGAGTCGGAGACTAACTCAATGGCACCTAATAACAACAACAACAAGCCACATTACAAGAGTTACAGCAGCAATGTTTATTCATCACTGCAAGGCAAGCCCTCTCCCCTATGTTTACAGGGATATTTAGGGAAGCTCACAGATCTCAGGCAAATGAGTCCCCATCAACAACATTATTAGGGGAAGGGAGAAGGAGTGCCTAGCCTAAGCCAAGGCTTATGCTGGGGAAGAAAACAATCTGGAGTTAGGTTAGGTCACTCTACCTCAGTGTTCCAAAACAGAGTCTGAAGGACAAGAAACAAAAGTAGCAGAAAGTATGACTGAAAGTACAGGTTATCTTCTACCATCAAAGCCATTCTTTATTGAATCATCTTGTTTTATTTTCCTTAAGATATTATAATGATTAAAAATTTTCTCCTTTACCTGTTTTCACCTTTTTTTGGGGGGGTCCTAGGATTAATTTTTTTTTATAGTATTGTGGAATGAACCCAGGGCCTCATCCATGCTAGGCAAGCATTCTGCCAATGAGCTATATCATCAGCCCCTTTGTTCCTACTTTCATTGTCCATTTTTTCTAAAAGAAGATATTTCCCTAGCTGTCTTGCTTGTCATTGCTTCTCTGTTGACCAGAAGAATGAGTGAGTAAAAGAAGAAATGAATGATAACACAGAAAATCAGTCACATAAATCATGAACAGCATAGTGCTGCTTATTTGGTAGTAGGGTAAAAATTGTACATTGTCAATCAAGACAAAAAATAGAAATACAGTGCCACTACCTTTTAGAGAGGTGTTATCATTCTAGAACACCTCTCCCCTTCTACTACCACAGTTCATTGTCACATGCCTGTATGATGGCCATAGTATTATATTATTCAGTTTTGCATTATTATCATTCCTGAGGCAGCCTACTTTCAGAGAAAAGCAGTTTATTTAGTTCACAGTTTTTGGAGGCTGAGAGTTCAAACAGCATAGTACTGGCTCTGGCACGTGTCCCATAGCAGACAGCATAGTGCTATGGGAGGAAGTATCATAACTCTAAACAGGAAGCTGCAGATAGATTCAGGGGTCAGGTTCTGGAATTTATAACAACATGCTCTTGGAGAACTCACTCCAGGTCACCAGTATGCCCTTCCAAGGACATGGCCCCAATGACCTAAGAACCTCCCACTAGGCTCCACCTCTTAAAGGTTCCCTGTGACTTCCTAACACTGCCGCTGTGGGGATCAAGCTCCCAATACGTTGAACCAAAACCCTAGCAAGTATGCTCCTTGTAGACTTCTTCTGCAGGGGGTGTAAACGACCAAGGGTCCCAGCTATGCATTCTGAAATCCTTTGTTGTCCCTGTGCAGCAGCCAGGATCCCTAGCATCCCTCCCAGCCATGACTAACACACCAGGAATCCTGTGGCAGTCCTTTCCTAGGAGACACAGGACTCCTCTGACAGCTGATTTTGTCTTGCGAGTTTTACGGAACTTTTCTTGGACTGCAAGCCTGCAGGCGTAGCCCTGTGGCATCCAATCCTGTCAGATCTCGGAAGCTAAGCAGGGTCAGGCCTGGTTAGTACTTGGGTGGGAGACTGCCTGGGAACACCAGGTGCTGTAGGCTTGGGAGACAGACCTGGCAACCTACTCCCCCAAATCAATCATCCATTGAAAACCCTATGAACAGCAGAGAAGCACTGACAATAGTGTTTCCCCTGTTGTATGTAGGGTTGCTATGAGTCAGATACTGACTCGATGGCACCTAAAACAACAACAACATCTTGGACTGCATGGTGATCTGGAATACTTCTGCCCCACTTTCCTTCCCACTGTCCTTCACGTAGGGACCAACTCACATGGTAGTCTGGTGGCTCTTTCACTATTTTGGTTCCCTCTCTACTTCCCACTTACATATTTAATCTCATTTTGGAGTCTGATCCTTGGAGGGCTCAGAGCAGTACTGTGGCTTGTATTGATTGGAAAGCTGGTAACTCTAAATACCATCCCATTTTGAATTCAATGCCTATCCTCAAGAGCTGCCATCCAGTTTGCCTTCTGTTCCTAGATCCAGCCTAAATGTTAAAACCCTAACAGAAAAATAGAGGTATGAGGCAAATTCCATTTATTAGTCCTTATTCTCAATAACTGGCACTGACAGTGAGAGTAAGTAGCAGTAGGGGAGAACTTTGCATGGGCAAAACAGGCAGAAAATCTCTTTTGAGTTTAGAGCCTCACCAAGAGGGAGGATGTCAGCTCTGATATGCAGCATGCTTATTGGATTTTAGAAAGTAAAAGGCAAGAGATTCCATTATTCAAGCACATAGTAGCAGCCTTTGGAATAGAGACAGTTTCACATACAGCTTTGCTGGCTATGTGTAGTTACAGATGTGAGAGATAATCGGGCAAAAACTAGATTTCCCAGGATACCTAGGAGAAAGACAGTGGATGTACATATTTGTTCCTGAGGATTAGATTTCCATAATCCCAACATGCTGTATATTCTGGGAAGATACAGACTTTCCCACTTCATTTGCTAAAGCGACATGATATTATTAATTTTTAATATAATGACAGAAAGCATATTCGTTATCTATTGCTACATGAGAAAAGACCCCAAAGTGGCTTACAATAGCATTTTTTAAAAAATCCAGTTTCTGTGGGTTAGGAATTTGAGGCAGCTTTACTGGTCTTCTGGCTCAGGGTCTTTTATGGACTGAGTCACAGTGTCATCTAGGCTACTGTCATTTCAAGACTCAGCTGAAGAAGGGAGGGATCCACTTCAATGTGGTGTTGGCAGGATTTGTTTCCTTGTGGGCTTTTGCACCAAGAGCCTCAGTTTCCCAGTGGCTTTGGTTGGAGGGTGCCCTCAGTTTCTTGTCAGGTAAGTCTCTCCAAGGGGCAGTTTATGGTGGTGGGTGCCATTGGAGTTCATCAGCAGGATCAAGTGAGAAAGGCAGAGAGAGGAGATGCAACACGGTCCATTTGGGCTGCTATCAAAAATTAACATAAACTAAATGGCTTATAAACAACAGAAATTTATTTCTCACAGTTTTGGAGACTGGGAAGTCCAACATCATAATGCTGGAAGATTCCAGGTCTGGTGAGAGCCTATTTCCTGGATCATAGGTAGTAGCATCTTCTTGCTGTGTTCTGACATGGCAGAAGGAACAAGGGTGTTTTTCCAGCCTCTCTTACAAGGACTCTAATCCCATTCATGAAGCCTGCAGCTGTAGCTTTGTGGCATCCAATCTGGTCAGATCTCGGAAGCTAAGCAGGGTTGGGCCTGGTTAGTACTTGGATGGGAGACCTCCTGGGAACACCAGGTGCTGTAGGCTTGGGAGAAGGACCGGCAATCCACTCCCAAAAATCAATCCACCATTGAAAACGCTATGAACAGCAGAGAAGCACTGACAATAGTGTTTCACCTGTTGTACGAGGGGTCTCTATGAGTCGAATACCAAGTCGACAGCACTTAACAACAACAATTCCATTCATTCGGGCACTGTCCTTATGATCTTATCACCTCATAAAGACCTCACTTGCTAATACTATCACCTTTTGGCAGAAGATTTCAACATATGAATGTTGTGTTCAGGGAGGGACACAAACATTTCAACCACAGCAGTTTAATCTTGGGCCTGGATCTCAACCTTTTATCATGCTTTGTTTATTAGAAGCAAGTTATTAGGCACAGTCCACATTCAAAGGGAGGGGATCACACAAGGGTGTGCATGCCAAGAGGAAATGGTCACTGGGTGCCGTTTCAAAAGCTGCCACCACAAAAAAAAAAAAAAAAAAGCTGAAGCCTAAATAAACATAAATTCCACCTGAGGGAAGAATGGAAGAATGACATGGAATGAGGAGATGAAATCACTCTTTTAAGGATGTGATCTTTTATAGGGGTTTATTGGCTCCTGTGGAGGACACTTGACTGGTTAAGTTTTGAATGGTGCCAGATAAATCTCTCTATCAATGTACTGAAGATTACAATGCACCCATGGAGCCCAAAGCAGTGGGTGACATACAGAAAACTTCTTTCAGTTTTGTACTTTGTCTTAAAAGCTCACATGAACTTTTCATTCTAGTCCATGCTATATGTGTTTGTTTGAATATAAAAGTACTTACTGTGGAGGAAAATTGATTTTCCAAGGAGAAGCACCATGTGGATCTCGTTTGAAGAGCCTAAGACTTCATAGAATCAATTCCCTTTCGATGGGTCATCTCTCCTGAGTCATTGATGCTTATTTCCTCTGTGACATGGGGAAGTTAACTATTATCATCTGTTAATGGGGAGGGAGGAGATCTTAAGGCATCTATTTATTTTCCATATTTTGGCAATCTTTCTTTTTTCTTTTTTTGGTGCTAGACATCAAACCCAGGGTCTTATACATGCTAGGCAAGTACTCTACCACTGAACTATATCTCTGGCCTGATTTTTTGTGTTTGTAAAGGAGGTTAGCTTCTTTACTTGCTAATCCTTGTGTGGAGCACACACCAGTCATGTTAGAGAGCCACCTGGTCTTCCTTGAACAGAGCAGCTCTTTCTTGCTTTGGATTATATGAATGTGTTGTTCTTTTGGCCTGGACTGTCTTTTCCTGCCATCTTTCCCTCAGTGATTCCTTCTTATCCTTTTACCCTGAGCTTGAGGAATCAGGGAAGATCTCAAAGAAATAATGATATCTCACCAGACTTCAGGGCTGTACCTGCTCTGTGTTCCAAGCTACCCTTGGATACCCTCATTTATGCACATTTATTTGAGTAGTAAGACAAATCTGCAGTTATTGATAATATTTCAGCATTTCCTCAAGATATAAACTCCATAAAGACAACTTTTCTCCTTATATCCTAGCCATAAGTATAAAATATCCATTGTTTACCGTATAATAGATGTTAAAAAAAATTGGTCATCAATGAAATCAGTAGTTTTCCAGTTTTTTGGTCTTAGGATTCTTTATTCTCTCAAACTTTATTGAGATATCCAAAGAGTTTTTGTTCATGTGGGTCATCGCTATGGCTATTTATTATATTAGTAATTAAAACTAAATGATAAAACATATATTAAAACTTTTATTAATTCATTTAAAAATAACAAACCCATTATATGCTAACTGAACAATAGTTTCATATTTTTTCTAAAGCAGAAACCAATTTAGTCAGAACAATGGTATTATTTACATTTTTGCAAATCCCTTTAACGTCTAGCTTAATGGAAGTCAGCTGGATCCTCATATCTACTTCTTAATCTGCAATTAATCTGTTGTGACATGTTGTTTTGGTTGAAGTGGATGAAGATAATCTGGCCTCACACAGATGTGTTG
This sequence comes from Pedetes capensis, assembly GCA_007922755.1. Lineage (NCBI taxonomy): Eukaryota > Metazoa > Chordata > Mammalia > Rodentia > Pedetidae > Pedetes > Pedetes capensis. Next base: position 50,944 of record VMDO01006177.1, on the reverse strand, counting down.
TTGGAAGAGAAAAGTATTTTAATAGGCCTTTCTAGATAATAATAGATATTTTTCTTTTATACTACACAGAAATTTGCTAAGTGATAGTTTGTTTACTTCCTTTCTTCATTTGCTCCTCCTCCTTTCCTCCTCTCCTCCTCTCCATTTCTCCTTCTCCTCCTCCTTCTGTTTCTCCTCCTCCTCCTTCTCCTGTTCCTCCTCTTCCTCCTCCTACCCCTTCTCTTCCTCCTCTTCTTCCTCCTTCCCCTCCTCCTCCTCCTCCCTCTTCTTTTTTCTCCTTTTCTCTCTCTCTCTCTCTCTCTCTCTCTCTCTCAGTGCTGGAGAATTTCTTAATTGTTATTTCAGTATGGAATCTAAAGCTATACCAATTTAATTTCATACCCCTTCACCCTAAAATCTATTGGTTCTGTCCTCAAACAATCAGCCATTGAAACCCTATGAAGGTCGCTATGAGTCAGATCCCACTTGATGGCACCTAACAACAAACAACATAGAAAGGATTAAGTTAAAATGAAGCTGTTAGAGTAGATCTTAATCCAATCTGATTAGTGCCCTTATAAGAAGAGATTGGACACCAGAGAGACACCAGGAATATGTGCATTCAAAGGAAAGACCCTATGAGGACATAGAGAGAAGACAGCCATTTGCAAGAAAAAGCCTCAGAAGAAACCAGCCTTGACACCTTGATCTTGGACTTCAAGAAAAATGAGAAATATATTTCAATTGTTAAGGCACCCAATTTAGGAAATTTTGTTATGACTGTCCTAGCTAATTAGAATAAAAACTTTAGAGAAGAGCAATGATTTTGGGTGGTGAGTCCAGCCAGCTGAAGAAGGCAGTTCAACAAGGAAGCCAGGGAAATATATCACCCTTCTTTCTCCAGGCCTGTTGGGGATCCCATGGTCCAAAACAGCTGGAAGCCATAGGGCATGAAGCTCTGTGACATGATCCAATAGGACAGCTTCTCAGGGTTGAAGAAAGTGGAGAAGGAGGACCAAGTGGAAGATCTCTGGATAGTGCCATGTTTCTTTCTTATCAAGTATGTTTAGAACTTAGCATTTTAGACTTGGAAGGAACCTTAGAAATCTTATTACTCTAGTAACTTGAGGTTAACTTCTCCCACTTGACAGAGAAGATATTATTTATTAAGTACTATCAAGACTGCTATGAATTGGACCTGACTCCATGCGGCCTAACAACAACAATGAGGACTTCTAAGTGTTTTACATGGGTTATCATATTAGTCCTTATAAGAATCCTATATTGTAGTTACTACTATGGAAAGAAAGTAATACTTTTGAAATGTTCCTAGATATTCACATCTACCCATGGTGTAACACCTATTTTTTTATGCTTCTTTCCCTTCTCTCCTCCAAGTCCACTTCTACCATCCAAGGAGCTGGGCAGTTCTGTGACCTCAGGAAAGAATCAAACTGTAGATGATAAAGAAAAAAGAAATCTTCTGGGCTTTGCATTTCAAAAGCCTGAGACTTTAGAGAAACCCAAAGTTCCCAAGGCAGAGATAAAGGATTTGGGAGGAGATTCGATTGCAAAGCATCAGTTATCCAGGAGTTCTCTTTTTCTGGGATTAGCTGCCTGGGTATTGAGGAAGTGGAAAGATTGTTGATGTTGGTGGATTCCTAGAGTGGAACTAAGCAGAGAGATGGGAAAAACAGAGAAATTCATGCCCGTCAAAGTGACCAAGCATCATTTCACAGGTATAGTTTGAGAAGATCTAATTGTATGAGAGAGCAGTTAGGGACTGTGTGTGGTGGGTCTCATCAGGGGGTGCCTTAGGTGACCTTACCATGTTTCTGGTTTCCGAGTAGCCTAGAAGCAGAAGACTGATTCCAGGCACTCAAATGTGTCAATAAAGAGGTCCCAATAAAAAGGAGGATTTTATTTGGGGAGATCTATGTGGCCAACTGCTATGGTTCCTGTGATAGTTAATTTTGACTGTCAACCTGATTGGATTGAAAGATATCTAGGAGTTTAATAAAGCATACCTCCAAGCATTTCCAGGGACAATTAAGTCAAGAGGGCTCTGATTTAATCAATGGTTTACTCTGTCAATGGATTCAACATTTGAATAGACTGTTGGGAAGTAGTGGAAACTGGGGAACGTGGGGCCTGCTTTTCAGGAAGTAGGCCACTGGGGGTGTGTCTTTGGATATCTTTGTATATTTTACCCTAGTTCTTTCCCGTCTTCATTCTGTTTCCTGGCTGCCATGAGTTGGACAGCTCTGCTTCACTATGTTCTCCCTGCTATGATGGATGAAATTTCCAAAACTGTGAGCAAAATAAACCCCTTCTCCTTTAAGTTGGTCATAACAATGATGGAAAAGTAACTAACATAGTTCCCAACCTGGGCTGATGAAAAAGGATGAAAGCACTGACTTTCTTTTCGATAGTGAAAAGGACAGATGACACATGGGGACCAGATGAGCACTCTGCAAGTTAGAACTTTATAGATCCATTCAGAATTTGGTTATAGTCACAAAGAGTGACAGCAGAACACTTTAGATTGATGGAGGTAAAGATCTGCCATTCAGGTACAAATGGATCTCAAGACAGAAATTAAGCTGAGTTGTAAAAAATAAGATTATATTTCTTACTCACATGAATTTCTGGACTGAGATTTGTTCTTGTTACAACCATTTTTTACAGATGAGGAAGCTGAACCTTAGAGACAGAAGAACATTTGCTCAAGGTTAAACAGTTAGTGGCTTGGCTGGGATTCAAACACCAGAACCTAGTTTTTAAACTCTCTGTTCTACTGTCTCACAGAGCAGTAATCTCAAGGTAGGAAATATTTAGTACCCAAGGCCATGTAACCGCACTAGATAAATGCAGAAGTAGAACCTATCTCTTGACTTCTTGGCCTGGGTTCATTTCTAAGACAATGAGATTCTATTTTGAAAGAATATAGTGAGATCCTATAGTGAATTGTGTTATTAAGTGAATTACTATTGACTTCTAAAAAGATGTTGAGAAAAACCTGTTGATCAAGCATGGGTTATTTTAATCCTAGCTTTGCAAATTACTAACTTTGAAACTTGGGAAGTGATTTTGCATCTTTTCTCCATTTATTTTGTAAAACAGGCTTATGATTTCCTCTCCCCACCCCTTACGTGTGTGTTTTACATGCCACCTTTCTTCCAAATGCTGTAGTAGGGAAAGGGGAGAACAAAGAGTAACTTACAGTGGAGAAACTTCGTTGGAATGAAGTGACAAACTCCATCCCAACTAGATAATCAGGATTAACATCTGCTGCTGGCAACATGGTACATGCCTGTAATCTAGCAACTCAGAGGCTAAGGTAGGAGGATCACAAGTTCAAGGCTAGTGGCAGCCTGTGCAATTTAGAAAGACTGTTTCAAAATAAGAAATTAAAAAAAAGAAAGAAAAAAAGGTTGATGATAAATTGATAAAGGAATGTTGTACTGAGAATGGCACTTGACCTATGTGATCTACCTTCATTCTCCAAATACAAGCCCATAATGTCTTAGTCTTTTGGGGCTGCCATAACAAAATAGCATTGTATGGAAGTTCAAACTTTCCCTCTGAAGGTTTGATAATGAAGTGTGCTGAACTAAACCAACAATAGAAAGATTAGCAGGAGAAAAGTTATGCACGTGTATTAACTTGCCCATATGCATGAGAGGCATACTAAATGTGAAACTCAAAGAAGGGCGGGGGGTTGAGGCTTAAATATGCTCGTGTATGGGAGAGAGAAGTGGTGGATGTAGCACTTTTAGAAAGGGAGTCAATGACTTTTAGGGGACATGATTGAGCTGGAAGAACAGACAATGGCCTGGGACAAAGACCCTCTGGGCTCTGGGTGTGATGCTTGATTATCCATCTATTTCTCAGGGACACAAGTTTAATCTTCTTGGTTAATGAACTTTTGGTAAGCAGACTGAAAAAAATTGGATGTCTGGTTGGTGCATTGCACTTTAGGTAGATAAGGGAAATTCAGAGAAAGTCCCTCTCTGTTCTTCAGGAGAGAAAGAGGACTAAGGTGGACATAGGGGGTAGGGGAGGGTCAGGGAGATCTTGAGGCTGCTTCTTTAGTTCAGCATGTGAAAGTACCATACTTTGTGAAATAATTTTCTGAGCCCCGATACAATAAACTGGGTGGCTTATAAACAACAGAAATTTATTACTCACAGCTCTAATCACTGGGAAGTGAAAGATCAAGGTACCAACAGGTCCACTGTCTGTGAAAGGATCATTCTCTGTTCTTAAATGGCCACTTTCTCACTGTGTTCTCACATGGTACAAGGTGTGGGGGCCTGTCTTGGCCCTTTTTATAAGACACTTATTTCATTTATAAAGCCTCTCCGCCCATGGTCATATAACCTTTTAAAGACCTCACCTTCTAGTACCATCACATTTCGGCTTAGGATATCCACATATAAATTTTGGAGGAGCAGGGACACAACAAACCATAGTACCAATCTAATCATGACAAAAATATGAAAGGAATCCCAGCTGATGCACATTCTACCAAATAGCTGGCCAGTTTTCCTTATACTGTCAAAATCATCAAAAACAAGGAACATATGAGAAATTATCACAGTTGAGAGCAGCCTAAAAAGGCATGATGACTAAAGATAATGTGGTATTTCAGATGGGATCCTGGAACAACCACAAAAGGAATTAGGGAAAAAGTAAGGCTATCTGAATAAAGTGAGGACATTAGTTAATAATTTGTTGTTGTTGTTGTTTGTTTCTGTCAAGTCGGTGTCCGACTCATAGCAACCCTCATAGGGTTTTCAATGGCTGACAGTTTCGGGATTGCCTTGGGAGTGGATTTCCAGGTCCTTCTCCCATTTTTACAGTGCTGGGAATTGAACTCAGGACCTCAGACACTGCAGCACAGCGCTGTACCAACTGAGCTAAATCCCAGCCCTTAGTTAATAATAATATACCAATATTAGATCATGAACTATGACAAATGTTCTATACTAAAATCAGAAGTTAATAATGGCAAGAGAGGTATAGAGCATGTCATAGCTCTTTGTACTTATCTTTGTAATTTTTCTGTAAGTCTAAAAATATTCAAAAGTAAAAGAGTTTATGTAAAAATGGAAAGGGGAATGGTTATTGGTATGTAAGTGAGAAAATAACCTTGATAAAGAAGTGTCCTTGAATGTGCTTTATTTTCTTAAGAGGAAGTCTACAGTCATAGAACCCTGGCATCCAATCCTGCCTGATCTCCAAAGCTAAGCAGGGTTGGTCTGTTTAGTCCTTGGATGGGAGACTGCCTGGGAATATTAGGTGCTGCAGGCAAGGGAGAGGGACCTGGCAGCCCACTTCTGAAACAATCCACCATTGAAGACCCTATGAATAGCAGAGAAGCACTAACAACAGTGCTGGGTATGGCACGATGTCAGGGAGTGTTTTGTTCTGTTGTAGGTAGGACTGCTATGAGTCAGACCTGACTCAATGGCACCTAACAACAGTTAAGAGGAAAGAAATTATCAAACTTAATTATAATGATTTTTAGTAAGAAAATATGAGTGACAAACCTTGGTCAAGAAATTTGGCCTGAAAAGTACTGAGGTAAATGGTGCCTATAAAATACTTTGTGTTCACCTAGTCTTCTTGATTCAGATGGTCAGAGAGTGTGAGTTTCCTTCCTTAATTCAATCTCTACCTAGTATTCAACTCCAGTTGTAGCCAGACTTAACTGATCAATAGCATCACAGGAAGGCTTACACTTTTTTTAAAAATGTATTTTAATGAAGCCAAAATATCCACAATATTCTAATTTCAATATACAATAACCAAAATGCTCATGTGATTTTTACCTTCCTTTTTTAAGCAAAGTTGTTGAAATCTGATGTGAATTTTGCACTCACTATATATCTCAATGTATACCAGTCACACTTGAAGTGCTAGGTACCTACAACTACAATTCTGTGTATCAGTTATCATAAGAAAGGGTAGCATGGCACACACATGCACATAAAATCATACTCTGAGTGTTTTAAGTGAAGAAACAGCTGAATAGAAAATGAGTTGCTTTGTCCTTATTATTCTCTCTCTATTATGAATATAACTGGACCATGCCAGTTAGCAGGCAGGTGTTTGAGGCTTAGACACAGTTGGGAAGCATGGTATTGCATCATGGTGACTAGGAATGCCTTGCCCATGCCTAAGTTGGCTGCTTCCTTCCATCATTGAACAGGTATTGTTGCATGTCTATACTGTGACAGACTTTTCTATATGTGGGGAATAACACTGTTGTTGTTAGGTGCTGTTGGGTCAGGTCTGACTCATAGTGACCCTATGTATGACAGAACAAAACACTCCTGAATTCTGTCCCAGGCACATGATCTTTTTTATGTTTAATCTCATTGTTGAAGCTACTGTGTCAGTACATATAGTTGTCAGTACATCTAGTCAGTACATCTAGTTCCTTTTTTTGTTGACCTGCTACTCTCCCAAACATGATGTCCTTCTCCAGGGATTGGTCTCTCCTGACATGTCCAAAATGCATAAGAAGCAATTTAGCCATCCTTGCTTCCAAGGAACATGCTGGTTGTGCATGCTTCTAGGACAGATCTGTTGGTTCTTTTGGTAGTCCATGGTATATTCAATATTCATCTCCAGCACCATAATTCAAAAGCATCAATTTTTCTCCTGTCTCCTTTATTCACCATTGAGTTTTCACAAGTGTATGATACGACTGAAAATACCATGGCATGAGTCAGGTGCACCTTCGCCCCTGATGTGACATCTTTACTTTTTAACACTTTAAAGAGGTCTTTTGTAACAACTTTTCCCAATGTAGTACGTCTTTTGATTGCTTGACTGCTGGTTCCCTGGGTGGTCATTGTAGAACCAAGTAAAGCAAAATCTTGGACAACCTCAACCTTTTCTCCATTTATCACGAAGTTGCTTACTGACCCAGTTGCAAGGACTTTTGCTGATGTTGAGGCACAATCCATACTGAAGGCTATGTTCTTTGATCTTCATCAATAAATGTTTCAAATCCTCTTCAAATTCACCAAGCAGAGTTATGCCATCTGCATAACACAGATTGTTAATGAGTCTTCTTCCGATCCTGATGCTGTGTTCTTCATAAAGTCTAGCTTCTCAGATTATTTGCTCAGCATAGGATTGAAGAGGTACAGTGGTGAGAGTGGAAAACAGATGGGTCCTTTGATTCCATGGAGGTTCTGTTATGTTATTAGGTGCTGTGGAGTCATTTTGTTTCCAAATTATAGCGACCCTCATAGGGTTTTCAGTGCCTGATTTGGGATTGCCTCAGGAGTGGATTGCCACGTCCTTCTCCCATTTTTGTAGTGCTGGGAATTGAACCCTGGACCTCAGAGACTGCAGAGTGGAGCTATACCAACTGAGCTAAATACTCTACATAAATGGAAGGTTAATCACAAAAGGAGCTGAGTGCTCTGCAGTGGCATATTAAGGATGGGATATGTAACCAAAGTTATTTTCTTACTTAGATACCAATATTCATTCCTTCTTCCTTTTGCAGAAGGGAGGAGTGTATTGTCTGCAGGGCATTTAAGAACAATAAAAAACTGGTTGAAAGTTGTTCCTCTTTTTATTATCACCATGCACCTGCAATGCCATGTCAGTGATAAAATACTTGAAGGAATCCAGAATACATCACTGTAACATAAAAATTGTTTTGAGTTGAAGACATTTGGTTCCTGAAATCCTTTATCTGCCTAGAAACAGAGCCTCCCAAAAGAATTCAGTTGTCATAAATCCCCTCCCTGGGAGCAACATGGGAAGAATGACTCTTAATCATTGGAGATGTGAAGTCCTACCACACCCAAACACCCAACAGACAAGTCACAAAACTGCTCCATCTCCATCCAAATACCCAACAAACAAGCCACAGAACTACTCCATCCATTCTCCTAAGAGCTCATTTGTCCTTCCCAAAGGTCATTTGTTTTTCCCTTAAGTGTCCTTTCCCTCCCCCTCTCATAGTAAGATTATGTAGAAATGCCAAATTCTAATCACCTCTTCCAATCACATTTCTTTGTGACCTTCAGCAACTAGGTGAGGAAGTTTGTCTTTTCTCTTGCTAATCGGTCTTTTGTCAGTTTAATTTACAGGCTAAGACAGCCTAATGAGAAGGACTCTCAACTCTCCAAATAGCAGAGAAGCACTGTTGAGTTCTTCCTGGGGTTTTTCTCTCTCTGTGTTGTGGGTGGAAGCAAGAGGTGGGTGCCCCCAGCTGCACCCAGTGGCAAGGCTGTGGCTGGAGAACAGAGTGTCACAGGTTAAAAGGACAGGGCTTTATTCACAAAGGGGGGAGGAGAAGGAATGGAGGATTAGGGAGAGGGGAAAGGGGAGTTGGAGAAGGGACATGCTCAGCTGCTGTCTCTGCCTGCTGGGGTAGAGGCTCCTGGGTGTCCTTGCTCTTCTGGCTCGCAGGCTTTGCCACTTTGGGGGTGCTGCGCTTGACTTCCAGTCTTTCCTCTCAAAGCTGTCAGTGTGTGTAGAATATCATGTGTTGTAGAGGTCGGGGCCGGATAGAGGTGGCAGGCAGGTTGAAGCATGATGAAGGCAGGCTGGAGGAAGGCTGAAGGCTAGGCTAGGCAGATGAGTAAATGGACCTGGGGCCCTTAAGGAAGTGCAAGGACCCGGTGAGCTTCTCTTGGATGGTATTCAGAATGGCTGCTGAACTCTGAGCTCTGGAGTTTATATGGCCTGATAGCCAGCCAATAAGGGGAACAGGGTTGGATCAGAAATGACCAATCGGGCACCAAGGGGGCTTTAGATGCTACCATACCTTGGGTGGGGCTGGGATTTAGCTCAGTTGGTAGAGAACTGCGCTGCAGTCTCTGAGGTCCCAAGTTCAATACCCAGCACCACCAAAATGGGAGAAGGGCCTGACAATCCACTCCCACTGCAATCCCGAAACAGTCAGCCATTGAAAACCCTATGAGGGTCGCTATGAGTTGGGCACCTAACAACAACAACAACAACATACCTTGGGTATCATCTTGGCCCACTTGATGGGAGGGGAGAAGAGTGAGATACCTGGATGTATGGCAAAGGTGACCCGTTGCTATCATGCCCCATAGGATTCAATGGGAGCAAATGACGTGGATATAGGGTAAAGGTCATTTGCCCTGGAGGAGAGGGGTCAGTCCTCCAAGTGGGCTAGATGAGCTCCTGGGACCAGCTATGTTTGGGGTACTCTCTATCCCCCTGGGAATTCCAACAAAGCACTGTCAAATATAGTGTTGGAAAATAAGCCCTCCCCCATCCCCAGGTTGGAAGGCACTCAAGAGACAACTGGGGCAAGGTTGCCTCCTCAAAGTAGAGTTGACCTTAATGAATGAAATGGAGTAAACCCCTTAAGACCACTATTTGCTGATGTGGCATGATTCAAAAATGAGAAGAAACATAGTGGCTGCAGTATTGGACTCAAACACAAAGAGACCATGTGCATAGCATGGTTCGGGTAGTGTTTTGTTCTGCTGTACATAAGGTTGCCTGAGTCAGATCCAACTCAACAACACCCAACAACCAAAAACAAAGCACTGAAACCGAGAGAGTGAAGGAATAGTTTTTTCTCCCCCCAAAAAACTCCTCACTGGAGGACTTTAGGTGCTCAGATTCCTTTGTCCCACTCACACCCACTAAACCAGGCCTCCAGGGATGTGGCTCAGGCATCTGAATGTTTAAGGAACTCCTCAGATATTTGTGAAGTTCACTCAGGTAAGTAACTCTGGACCCAGACCAGGAATAATATGCTGATTTGGAAGGACTTTGAGCACTTGACGGAAATAAGTACAGTACTCTGGTTAGTGATGTCCACCAAGAAAGACATAGTAAAGGGATGGGATGAGGAGGCTGGTAGACATTATTTGCCACAAGTTTCATGTATTTGCCATCCCTGTAATTTTTCAAAGTATTAACAGCTTCTGTTTTCATTTCTTTGGTTCTTCTTTTCCTTTCTGAAATTATAGTTTTGATCATTTTTAGTAAATCCTCAAATAACTTTATACCCCTCCCTCTTGAATCACACATATTCTTTGATTTCAAGAACAGATGTGGAAGAGCCAAGAGTTACTGTCAACATTTACCCACTGGGCTTTTTCTTTCAGCTTATCTTGTTTTTCCTTCCCTTCTCTTTAGAGTTCTGCAAAAAGTTTGGGAGTGATTCATTAGTCATATGTTCTAACTTTAAAACAAAAGAATCTCTAGCATGAGCAATAAAAGACGACAGCTCACATATGATATTATTGTATTCCTTTTCTTTCTTATCCACTCAGCTATTCCTTTGGAGCATTTTTCTGGGGCTTGGTCTGCTGTTTAGTATTTGGGGAAGAAAGATGAGGGGACAAAATTCCTGTCCTTGGGAAGTTCCAAGTTAAATGTGAGAGCCAGATTTCACATCAAGTAATTAGGATGTGTTAAATGCTGCTGTAGGAGGTGCCAAGGAAACACAAAGGAAGAAGAGGCATTTCTATCTAGGGAGGATGATTGAGGGTTTTTGGAGGTGCTAATCATGCCCTTTCCCCCTGTGGGTTCATTAATTTGTTCAACTAATAACTACTGAGCACCTCTTATGTGCCAAGCTCTGGTCTAGGCATGTGGAATGCATTAGAGAACAAAACAAAGATCCCCACTCTTGTGGAGTATGTGTGGTAACAGAGGGATCCAGTGAGAAATATCAAGGAATCAGATAGGGATCAACATGTCAGATTTATTAGCTGGTAAAATGGATGGAGAAAGTGGTTTGGCTGGAATTATACTGGCTCTTCCTTCCCTCCTAGGTCCTTTCACTCCCATCATCTGCAGGGAAGGTGGAACTTCCTCATGCTGCCCAACTCAGACAGACCTACCATATCACTATGCAAATAAACTACTGCTCAGTAGCAGAATGGTGTAGGAATTTGTGGTGGTGGTGAGGGGTATGGGGAGTTGAGGTAGAGAGAAGGACAGAGGTTTTTGCTTTATAGTTGGGGGAAAGGAAGGGAGCTTCTTGTACTTTAGACCATGAAAAAATTCAAGGAGGAAAGAGTTAGATGAGGAGGAATTGTTCATTAGGCAGAGAGGGAAAGAAGGGTTTTTAGTTCAAGGATGAGCATATGCTGAAGCATGTTGTTTTTAAGTGCTGTTGAGTTGAGTCCAACTCATATCGACCCTAGATATGACAGAACAAAACACTCCCCAACGCTGTGCCAGGCATACAATCTTTTTATGCTTAAGTCCATTGTTGTAGTCACTGTGTAAATACATCTAGTTGAGGGTCTTTTTTTTTTTTCTCACTTTCCACTTTCCCAAATATGATGTCTTTCTCCAGGGACTGGTCCTACCTGAGAACATGTCCAAAATATGTAAGGTGCAGTCTAGCTATCCTTGCTTTCAAGGAGCACTCTGATTGCACTTCTAAGATGGACCTCTTGGTTCTTTTGTCAGTCATGGTACATACAGTAATCATCTCCAGCACCATGATTCAAAAGCATCAGAAGTTCTGTCTGTCTTTTTGCCATCTAGCTTTCACAAGTGTATTATGAGACTGAAAATACCATTGTATTAATCAGGTACTTTTGTCTTCAATGTGACATTTTTACTTCTCAACACTTTAAAAAGATCTTTTGCAACAGCTTTTCCCAATGCAAAGTGTCTTTTGATTTCTTAACAGCTGCTTCTATAGGTGTTGACTGTAGAACCAAGTAAAGCAAAATCTTGGACAACCTCAATCTTTTCTCCACTTATCATGAAGTTGCATACTGGCCCACTTGCAAGCATTTTTGCTTCTCTAATTTTGAAATTCTTTGAACTTCATCAGTAAATGTTTCAAATCCTCTACAGTTTCAGCAAGAAAAATTGTGTCATCTACATAATGCATTTTGTTAAGGAGTCTTCCTCCAGTCCTGATGCTATGTTCTGCTTCATAAAGTTCGGCTTCTTGGATTATTTGTTTCGCATAGAGACTGAAGAGGTATAGTGAAAGGATACATTCCTGACCCACACCTTTCCTGACTTTAAAACCAAGCAGTGTTTCCTTGTTCTGTTTGAATGGCTGCCTCCTGGTTCATGTACAGATTCCATGTGAGTACAATTAAGTTCTTCAAATAAATCCCTGGTAGTTTCTATCTATATTTTTGCCCCATTAAAGGACAAGATTATGAACTGGGGGTGGTGCCACATGCCTGTAATCTTGGCACTTGGGAGATTGGGGAAGCAGGCTTGTAAGTTTAGGGGCAGCTTGGGCTATATAGTGAGTACCAAGCTAGAATTGATGATATATCCTAAATTGCCTCCCCCAAAGGATAAGATTGTTGTTGTTGTTGTTGTTAGGTGCCGTCAAGTTGGTATCCCACTCATAGCGACCCTCTGTACAACAGGGGAAACACTATTGTCAGTGCTTCTCTGCTGTGCATAGGGTTTTCAACGGCAGATCGATTTTTGGGAGGGGGTTTCCAGGTCCTTCCCCCAAGCCTACAGCTTCTGGTGTTCCCACATGGTCTCCCATCCAGGTACTAACCAGGCCTGACCCTGCTGAGCTTCTGAGATCTGACAGGATCGGATGCCACAGGACTACCGCTGCAGGCAAGGATAAGATTACCACCATTTATTTTATTTTTAAAATTAGCATATGATATGAGTTTCATTATGGTATTTTCCGGCAATTATAATCATCCACGTTGCTGTTCTTCACCCATCCTTCTCCCACTATGTTCCTCACCACCCCTTCAAATACATCCCTTTATACTTTCCACTCTTATACCCTGCCCCCCGGCCCCACTGTTTGGCTTAATGGTCTTACTTGGGTTTAGATTTTATTCTTTATTGTAGAATTGGGCAACCCCTCACCCTGTGAAATGGAGTAAGTATTTCAATAAGCCAAGGAGAGGAAAAGGTTTTATAAAGAAGAATACTGAAGAGAACAAACAAACAGGAAAGAGCAAAAAGTAGATTGATCATTTGAAAATTACTTTTTAAAAAAAGTGGAAACAATGAGACAGGATAACAGAAAAATAACTGGCTAACATCAGGTTACTTCAGGTTACCTTTGTTGCATAACAGACACCCATTTGATGTTTATGCATGCGTGATCTGGGAGCAGGCATGCCTATGGGCAGAATGGAACCCATCAACCACTGTTCCTCTTCTGTCCCTTGGGCATTCAGTGTAGCCTCCAGGAGGTCTTATTTACTTGGGCCAATAGTGCTGGCTAACTCCAGAATAACCCCTTGTAATAGATTCCCCTCTTTTCTATTTTTACCTTTTTCTGTTTTTAAGCCTTCCCCCAGACCATTCACAAAGTAGCTGCATGAAAGCTCTTGATTGCGCTCTGGTTTCTGAGATACCTCTGTCTAAACAATTCTGTTGGATAGTAGAATAGAAAATGCAGGTTCAAGAGAAAAAGTAAAGAAATAAAATGTCCTACTTTAAATACCATAGAAGTGCTTTTACATGAAAGAAAAACTTGTTCATGTGTTTTTAAATTAAGGGTAGAGGCATCAAATCATTGTAGTATTTAGATTTCATTGGATATACTGAAAAGATCAGTATATCAATTTTAACTTAACAATAATCTGTTTTTACTAGGAAGTAATCGTAGTTTAGTTTACCCTTCATAATTGCATCTTTAAATTTTAGCTTTCACTGAAAGTAGTATCACTTGTAGAATATGTAGCTTTATGCTTATAATAAAGTGAAGCATTCCATCACAAACACCTACTGGTCTTTTCTCTGATACTCTTTCTTGTTTGCAGAACACTCATAGTAACCCATTTAGCAAGATCACACATTTCTCTGTGCCTGCAGCCATAGCCCTGTGGCATCCCATCTGTCAGATCTCGGAGGCTAAGCAGGGTCAGGCTTGGTTAGTACCTGGATGGGAGACCGCCCGGGAACACCAGAAGCTGTAGGCTTGGGAGAAGGACCTGGCAACCCCCTCCCAAAAATCAGTCTGCCATTGAAAACCCTATGCACAGCAGAGAAGCACTGACAATAGTGTTTCCCCTGTTGTACAGAGGGTCGCTATGAGTCGGATACCGACTCGAAGGCACCTAACAACAACAACAACAACAAGTTAAAAACTGCAGTTCAGAAAGTGGCTTCAACATGCCTCAGACAGCCGTAGACTGTAGAAGAGGAATTCAAACCTGGGCTTCATGCAAAAACAGATCCTTTCCTCCTCTTGCTATAATATCTTTCTTCTTTGCAGGTTATTAGCTACTAAAATATATTCTCATTCACTGACTCCTCTAGGAGGAAAGCTTAAAATAAAACAGGAGTGGAAAAAAATAAGATATTTTATAAAATTTTGAGGATATGGAACTTAGATTTGGTCACTAGTTTCTTTGGAGTTTTGAGAGTCATTGCCATCAATGGTTAAATTTGGAAAGTTTTTAAAAACACTGGTTTTGGAATGGGTTTCTAAAAATTATTTGATTTGGGATCTATTTCATGTGGTTTTCATAACATATAAGTGGTTTTTTGAAGACAGCACAGTCTGTTTGGTTTCAAACAGTCTTTTGAAACGGGATTACTTAGGCAAAATATTTTTGTAAGTTTTTGTACGTTTAAAAATTAAACAACTTTTAATCCAAACAATTTAAAACTCTTTAGAAGCACATTTATCTGAGTACTAAGATTTCTGGATAAGTTTCACTTTATTTAACTTCAAAGCAATTAGTCAAAATAGCTTGGATCCTAGACAGATTTCAAAGCTGTATACTTTCAAAATGGCTCATCTAGATAGCATGCAAAGATATATGGACCATTTTATTGTCTCAAAACATTAGCTTCCCATCATATAAATATGGGTCTAGGTAATAACTTCACATTATTGCAAAATTGGCTACATACTTTTTAAATTAAAACATCTGTGCAGTGTGCAAATGGATTGCAATGTTTTCTTTATCAATAATAGGGAAACTATTTTGCCAAACTTTTCTCCCAGCCTCTTCTTTCCCTCCCACAGGATTATGACTGTGTGGATTATGGATCCTTGGCTATAATCAGCAGTTTGTGAATTAGTCTAGTATTGACTTTTGTATTATTGTTGGTAATCCTCATGACAATGCTCTGAGGCATATGGTGAATTATCTCTTTGAAATAAAGAACATCTAGAGTTAAAAAAGGTTTTAAGTAACCTAGTCTTAAAGTTACTAAAGGGATGGGTAGATTTAAGGATTCTAGTTTGCTCCATGGGTTGGGGTTTAGCTCAGTTGATACAGTGCGGCTCTGCACTTTCTGAGGATCCCAGTTTGATCTGAGCACGGCAAAAACGGGAGAAGGATGTGGCAGTCCACTCCTGAAATAATCTTGAAACAATCAGCCACTAACAACCCTATGAGGTTCACTACGAGTTGGACTTGACTTCATGGCACCTAACAACAAGAAAATTTTGCTCCATATCTCAAGCTTCTACCCTTGGCACATCTTACCTCATGCCCGGTATTCATAAATGTAACTTAAGGAATCTTGTCTGTACATATTCCCTCATTCTACTCTTTCAAAGAATTGCTATATGCCTGAAATCAGTTGCATATAGATATGTTACAAGTAACTTACCATTGATACCAAAACACTAGTGATTTAGGTTGAGAAATTATAGTGGATTTGGGATTATCTGCGAAATAATATCACTCCCACACATTTCTGTTTATGTATTCTTTCTTTCAGAGACAGAGTCTCACTATATAGCCCAGGCTGTCCTGGAACTTGCAATCCTCCTGCCTCAGCTTCTCGAGTGCTGGGATTACAGGTGTGCACCACCACATCTGGCTCCTTACTTATATGTTCTTCTTGAGTGGGAGACTGAGGGAAAAGGTGCAAATGGAGAATAAGAAATGATCTACTCTAGATGAAAGGATGCATCTTTGATATTCTCTAGGATGACACTTGTCCTTTGTTCAAAACCGAACATTCTTTCTACATGGGGCTACTCGAAGCTTAGGCTAAAGCAAAGTGGAGGTAATTTAGACATACATCATTCATCAATGCCAACTACCCAAGGGACACCATTTATGTGAAAGGGTGAGGGTTACGAGTGAGGGGAAATGAAAGAACACTTCTGCATAGTGGTGGGAAGGACTAACTTCTTTACATGAGAGAGAGTTTCATAAATTAAAAAATATGGGGAAAGTAAAGTATTTCTTATTATGAGATGACTATATTGACTCTGAAGTTGATATTTGTCTTTGGAAATATGAATGGATGTGTTTGATTTCAACAGTTAGGAGCTGGAAAATAGGGGGAATTATGAGGTTTTTCTCTAATTTCCATTTGGACACCAATTTCAAAATCATGGCAAAATATTCTGGAGTAATTTGTGGTTCATAGAGTGCTAGAGGGCAGGGCTGAGTCTTGCTGGAGCTCTGTCCAGCCCCTACTCAGTCTAAATGAATTTGGTTCTGTAATCTTGACTGCTGGGGGAGGGATCAGGGCTCCTGGGACAAGCCCAATTTCTTTGGACTGTAGTAGGGTTGTTCCAAATGTTGGTGCAGAGCTTTCCAGGAGACAGTAAAAGGAGGTACTTTTTCTGAGACTCACAAACCCAAAAAGCAGAAAATGAGGCTGGGAATTGTGATATGTTTACAAGGCACTCCCTAAAAGCTTTACACACAGGACACTTTAGAAAATCATTTGTTTTCTCATGAGTTCATTGGTAGATCACAAAAAAAATGTCCCATTCCCAAATTGGACCCCAATTAAAATGATTTGTCAGAGACACATATGTCCTAACTGCTGGTTAGGGTTCATCTACCAAAATTAAAGCATTTGGCCTCTGACTTGGTATAAATCTGCTAAATTAAGTGAAGAATTAAGACAATTATGTAAATAATTTAGTCTTCCACTATAGTCTTCCTTGAAAAATTATCTAATTAAGGCAAATGATTTTTTTACTTGAATTTTCTCTAAACTGCATTTAGGTTATGTTAATTGAACCATCACCTATGAGATGAGATGTTACTGGCAGGAAGGGGTGTTAGGATTTCTGCAAAGTGGGAAAAATTCTAATTTAATAGATAAAATGATGGCCACATTTCTACATTCTAGGGGAAGGACTATTATGTTTATTTTTATTATGTTTAATTTTATTATGTTTATATTTAATTTGTCTACAGCCATACCACCCTGGTGTCCTATTTCATCTGATCTCAGAAGCTAAGCAGGGTCAGGCCTGGTTAGTTGTTGGATGGGAGTCTGCCTGGGAATATTAGATGCTTTAGTCTTGGGAGAAGGACCTCATAGCCTACTCCCAAAACAATCAGCCATCAAAAACCCAATGAACAGCAGAGATGCACTGACAATAGTACTGGGCATGGCACAGTGTCAGGTAGTGTTTCGTTCTGTTGTACATAGGGTGGCTATGAATCTGACCCAACTCGATGACACCCAATGACAGTAACAACAACAATAATTAATTTAGCTTTAGAAGAGGGTAGCTCTTCTTTGGAGGGAATCACCTTGATTAGCCTTGATAGACCTTTTGGATGGAGAAAGGCTGAATCTGGATGGGCAAATATAAATTGTTCTGGATTTATAGTTATAAGAATAGGAGTGAAGGAATTGATAGGTGGAGCAGAGTGGGGATCATCTTCCAAGAGAGAAGGACACAAAGGCGAAGAAAACGATACGATTTTTAGGAATTCCCCATAGCAGAGAATGGCCAACAGATTTTTAAGTGAGAAACGCCAAATCTGAATTTTGGAAATTTATGATTATGTGTATGTTTTTGCTTCTTTTGTTTTTGTGAAAAAAATATGAGAATATAACCAATATAAAAACACAAACAATAAAACAGAATCTAGGGTAAATCTAAATTGTTTCTTCAGAAGCTGGACTGCCTTTGCTTACATTGTAGGTCCAACACATCCAGCTATACTATCCTGGGTGGGTGAGTTCCAGAACCTCTCTGTGCTTCAATTTTCTCAGATTCGAAATTGGGACAATGGTCAGTTGTTCTACCTTACAGGGTGGTCAGGAGAGCAACTGAGCTGGCATCTATGAGGAGTTAGGAGCAGTGTTTGGCTTATCATAAGCACTTTATAGGCACTATATTTATATTATTATTATTATTAAACATTGTAGAGGAGCTTCTCCTAACCCCACTTTGTCCCTTGGCTACTGCTCTATTTCTTTCATTCCATTTGCAGCAAAACTTGTTACAACATCATTTTTCTATCTTGGATTCCTTTCATCATATTCTCTCTTTAACCATCATTTCTAAGCTTTCTTTTTCCATTATTGCTCCCCTAAGGAAGTATTTTTAAATACTTTTAAAACTACCTCTCTACTCATGAAACTTTAATCCTGCGGATGTCCTATATAAGCCATTTCTGTACAATCTATACTACCTTGGTAATTTCTCTTGATCTATTAGATAGAAAGCTGTATATACCCACTACTTTAGTGATCTTTTCTGATATCATAGCTTTAAGCTCATTTATATACTAATGGATGATGACTTTAAGCCTCCACTAAGCATCTCCTTAGACTCTAGCCTCATATATTAACCACTTACTTGGTATCTCCACTTGGTAGTCTAATAGACCTTCCCACATTAATGTTTTCAAGATTTATCTTTTGAAATTCCTCCCTAAAATTATTTTATGTACGATCTTCCTCCTTTTTGCTTTTCTCACACCCTACAAATTTGTAGGAAATTCTGAAAACAAAAGAAATCCAGAGTCTGCTATGAGCTTGATAGGAGCAACCGTTACCAATTTCTAATCCCAAACAGGGTCTGTAATGCCACTGTGGGGATTAGCAGCTCTGCAGGAAATACCATGCTGGGAGTCAGAATGGCCCATCCCAAGAACCCTGGTGCCAGGAGAAAAACTATCTCAGGCCTTTTTCCAGGGAAGGGGTTGGGTCTATCTCTGAGATGAGGAATTACCTTCCTTTAATCCTTACATGGACCACTTCCAGTCTGGGTCAGAAATAGGCTGTACCAAGATGGCACTAGTAGGCAAGAATTTTACTAGAGAAATGTATTACAATGGGTGGTAATGAGCCTGGGAGTGAATAGTAGGTCAACAAGGTTGAAACCAGTTTTGCATCATTTCAATCCTACGTCTTGTTTTGTAGCAGTGGCTGGGGTCCTAGGTGTCCAGTGGCCAGTTAGGCTAGGTATCTTGTCTGAAACAGAATGCTGGTTAGCAAAAGGGATTGTTTTTCTTAGGGATGGAGAGAGTGTTTGCCTAGTATCACATCCCCTGAATTATCACAGTTGCCTTCCAACAGGGCTCCTTGCTAGGGCCTTTCCTCACCATAGTCTATTTGCAACCCAGGATTCTAAGTGTGCCCACCAAAACACAATTCAGAGCATGTGGCTCCTCTGCTCAAAACCCTCCACTGACTCCCTGTCTTACTCAGAGACAATCCTAAAGTCCTAATCATGGCCATTTGGACTCTACCTTTCTGATTCTCATCTTCTTCCTGTCCCTCTCATTTACTACTTCAGCCACACTGGCCCCCGGGCTGTCCTCTGACACACCAGGGACAGGCCCCATAGCCTTTGTACCAGCTATTCTCTGTCTCTGGAACGTTCCATGGATATTCTTGGCTTCTTCTTTTTCCTCCTTCAAGCCTTTGCTCCAATGCTACCTTCTTTGTGAGGCTTTTTGTCCACTTATTTGAAACTGTAACTCTCTCATTCCCTACACTTCTGAACTCCTGAATGATTCTATTTCTCCATAGCACTTGTCATCTTTAGTATACTATATAGTTTGTTTATTTGTCTTTTATTTTGCCTCCCCTTGTGAAAGAAAATGTGTGAAGACAGCAGTTTTTTTTGTGTGTATTTTGTTCACTGACATATCCCAAGTACCTAGAATAATATGTGGTACATAGGAGGCATCAATCAATATTTGATGAATAAACTAGTCTCCCTACCATTCCTGGCTCCATGTTCTTTGGTGTAGCACATGGTCCCAGAGATGTTCTATGCATATACAAACACAGGAGACTAAAATTGAGTTCATATATTTTGTTAGGCTATAATTTTGTTGTCAAAAACCTTCAGTTAATGTTTACATACACAACTTCAGGGTACTTGGAAAGACTGAAGGAATGGGATGTTGTTTGTGTGTGGTAGGTAGAGGAGAGAAAAGCCAGGATCAAAGGCAGTGAGCCATGGAATGTAGAAAAATAGTTCAACAAAATACACAATCAGGGTAAGAGGTGAGGGGAAAAAATGTAAGAAATCTCTGAGTTCCTTGGTTCATGATATTGATTGTGGCTGCTGTTCATTCACTATCCTTTTTGAATGATAAATGAAAGGGTTTCTGCCATCCCACTAAAGCTGGGAGACTTGGTGATGTCTAGACAACGGATATCTTGATGAGAATCAAAGAATGGCTCTAATTCTTTGTGTCATTATGTTGTAAGGACAGCCAGGGACAAGCTCCCAAATAACCTGCCTCAATGTTTCTATTTTCCTCTTCTTTCTCTTGTTCTTATGGAAACAGTTGTGATGGCTGGGACCAAAGGCGTCTGTCCCTACTGGAACTGGATAAAATTCTTCAGGATTCTGCTCTGCCAACTCCAGAGACAGCTCCACTTTTTCCTCCTGTCTAACATAGTGATTGAAAAGGCTGGGAGTCAGAATTCAACCGCAAGGCTGGCCTTCTAGGTGGATTTTGCAGCAGCACTCAGATATTTCCTTCTGGCCGAAATGCCTGCAATTGCAGGTCTGGAACATGTATTAGCGGAGTAATGTCTGGGGAGAAAAGGACAATCAAATGGAAACTCTGAGTGCTATGGCAACAGTTGGAATAATAAACAACCTCCTTTTCCCTAGCAAAATCATGGAGTTTGGCTTGGTGGCAATATTTGGAAGGGAAATATGTAACACACCAATTAGATCTCATGTTTATGTTTGGCTGGTTTTTTGTGTTTGTTTTTGTTTTTGATTTCCTTCTGAGTTGAAGAGATTTGCTAAGTGCCTCATTGGAAAAATGGAGGCAATAATATATTACTCAAAACCTCATTCACCTTCCTAGACTTTTCTGTTTTAACAATAATAAGTCAGGATGTGTGTATTGAAAAGTCAAAATCACCGCCCCCCCTCATGCTGACTTTTCTGGGGGAAACTAGAGGAGCCACCATAAAATTTTTATATATACACAAATTATTATTAACTGGTTTGGTTTTGGTTTATGTTTGTTGAGTGAGTGGGACTTAATAGTGTATACTCAATAATTAGTACAATCTTTTTTCCTCCAATGTTTACTTTAAATGTGCCGTAAAATTTTCCTTTTTAATCTCTTCATGGCATCTCAGATGGGGACTCATAGCTTTCTGGTCACTGTCAGGTATTAAAAGATCCAATCCACTATAATTAAATCTTCAATCTCTCATCTAATTCAAAATTGCTTTCCTCACCGACCTAACCAACACCTGTGGTTCTAGCTCAGTCCTGACCTGTTGGTGGTGGCAATGTGTTTGGTTCTTTCAAACTTCTTGTGCCCTGATGTCCTTTGTGGCTCTTGGTTTGGGGAGAGGGCATTAGAAGGAAAGAGCAAAGTCTTACCTGAATACTCTGTTGTAATTTGTATGACAGGTGCCCAAATGCTTGCTTTGCAGGAAAATCTCCTCTATACCATTTGATAAACCTGGGCCCTACCCCTGAGGGTAAACTGTGGGGTCTACTTTACTTCTGGCCCCACTCACCATCCTCAGAGCTCATTTGGCTCAGGACTCCCTTGATCTGGGGAAGAAAGGCAACAGCCTCGAATTCTATGCATGAGCACCCTCTCTTGGTCTTTTACTGCCACTTTCCAACCAGGTGAGAACTCAGCCATCCACAAAGCTGTTCTCACCTGGAGCTCAAAAAGCTCTGCTAAGCCTTGTTTTGGGTGATGCCTGAATGGCCTCAAACCAGCTTCAAGGCCTTTGGGGGTCTCTTCCCCAGGTTCACGTGAGCCTCATTGCAGGTGCATGTCCCTAGGCCCAAGGGGTGCTGCCTGCTGGGGGTGTGGCTAGAACTGCTGTGTGTGTGTGCTGGAATAGGAACTTAAGGGTGGGACAGGAAGGGAAGCTTCTGAGGGACAGCTGTTGTTATACTTTTGCATTCAAGAGTGAACTCAAGGATTCTGAGAATCTTCTATTTATATCTAGCTTTCCAGGTCATTATGAACATATATTTGTCAGGGTAGGATGACAGAGCTTTTTTTTTTTTTTTTTTTTTTTTTAGCCTGACTTCTACTTTTAAACTATTTAGACCTGAGGTATGTGGACCTCAAGTTGTGCTCCCCCTCCTCCCTGGTACTAAAGGGTTGAACTCAGGGCCTTGCACATACTTTGCAAGTGCTCTGCCACTGTGCTGCACCGCCAGCTCCTTTCTTTATGTTTGAGACAGAGTCTAAGTTGTGCAGGCTGTCTCTGGCCTTGAACTGCAATCCTCCTGCCTCAGCCTCCTGAGTTGCTGGGATTGCAGGAGGGCACCACTGTGCCTGGGCCTGTTTGTACTCTTGATGTGGGATTTGGGAATATTAGGGGTGAATATGACTTCACCTGTAGGAAAACTCTTGTCTCCTTAACCTGCCCAACCTCACAAGTGCAGGTGATTTCCACCACTGCCTTCTCATCTCCACAGCCTCATAGGTAGCTTCAGCCAGCCTCCCACTGTGTTACTTCTCCAGGCTAGAGGGAGGCATTCCTATCTCCTTGTCCACACCCAGAGTTCCTATTACCCTGGAACTCTTTTGTGTTTTATTTGGTATCAGCATTGGGTGGTGGCCTTATGGATTGTCTTCAGGATACATTTAGCTGAAGAGTAAGATGTAGCTGGGCTGGGATTTAGCTCAGTTGGTAGAGCACTGCGCTGCAGTCTCTGAGGTCCCGAGTTCAATTCCCAGCACCGCAAAAATGGGAGAAGGGCCTGGCAATCCACTCCCAAGGCAATCCCAAAACAGTCAGCCGTTGAAAACCCTATGAGGGTCGCTATGAGTTGGATATCGACTCGACAGCACCTAACACAACAACACACAAGATGTAGCTGCCTCTTCTAGTAGATAAACATAGACATTATAAGTGGTTTTCTTGGACAGCATCTCTCTCAGTTTGAAGGGGAAGGAAGGAAAAACATAATTGTGCAATCTACTCCTATGAATTCCCTTCAAGAAATCTTCTGTATGCATCTTAACCTTTTCTTATATGACCTGAAGGTGGGTGAAGAGGCTTGGTAGCAAAGGACCTCAGTGTGAGGATGAATCTAGAAGTTGTCTTTAGAATGAGTGGGTGTTCATCACTTACTGTGTTCAGGTTTGAGCATTAGCAGAATTCAAAGTCCACAGGAAAAGTCTTTTTCTAGTAATCTGTTACACACATATATATACTTATTTATAATGCTAAGCTTGCTTTTTTTTTTTTAAATTTGGGTAACAGTTTCTGCAGTTTTGCAACAGCTGCATAACATTTCCCATGGTACATATAGATGTATCACAATTTATTTAACTATTCTCCTATTGATAGCTCTTGTTAAGGTGAGTTTTTACTCTTACAGGTGATATTGCAATGAATAATCCTTTAACACATATCCTTGGGCCATTATGTAAATATTCCTAAAAGTGTGATTGCTGGGACAAAGGATAATGTGTTTTACATTTTAACAGGAAACGTGTTTTGTGTTTTGGTAGGTGGAACCAAATTACCACTAAATATTGTCACAATTTACACTTGAACTAAAAGTATTTTGGAGTGTTCTTTCCTTCCAAACACTTGCCTACACTGCATAATGTTAACCTAATCGCATCTATTCTAACTTAATCAATGAAAATTTATCTTATTCCTATTTCAATTTTCATTTCCCAGATCACTAATGAAGTTGAACATCTTTTCATGGATCTACTAATCATTTGTAACTGTGAATGGTTTATATCCTTTGATAATTTTTCTTGCTTCCTATTTAGAATTTGTTGTGTTCTTTAGTCAAAACTGCTTGACACTAAGATATATTGCAAGTATTTTCTCAACATCTGTTATTCTTGAGATGCTTTTATGATAAATAGATTGTTGAAGTCAATGGATTATTTTTTCTTGCATTGACTTTAGGTTGTTATCTCTGGAAAACAGTAATGTACTGTATTAGTCAAAGTAGGCTGCTGCTGTTAACAAATTATCCACACATTTCTAGAGCTTCAACCAGTAAAAATTTATTTTTCACTTTTACAACAGTCAACATGGGTGTTCATGGTTAATACTTTTCCAAGTTTTGACCATGTCCTTTTCTAGTATCTTAAAAGTTTTCTCCACTCAGCTGGGAGATGAGAGAAGAGGGAGAGGGACAGGAAGAGAGAGAGGAAGAGGGAGGAAGAGAGAGGGAAAGCAGGAGTGAGAGAGCATGAGCTTACAGAGGATTTCACAGGATGTTCTATTGCCAGCCTTGGAAGAGTTACACCACTTCTCTCCATATTCTTCTAGCCAGAACACAATTATATGGCATATGTGTTAGCTTGTGTGTCCCTGTTACTGAAATACCTGACTGAACAACTTATGAAGGAAGGGTAAGTTTACTTGGTCCATAGTTCAGAGGATTTCAGTCTGTAGTGGCAAGGAGGCATAGCCAGAGGGCCTATAGTGGAGGACTTGTTCACATCATGGCAGACAGGAACTGAGAGATCAACTGGAACTGGGGCCCCAGTGACCTACTTCTGCCAGCCTCCCAAAGCAAAACAACCCATTGGGGACCAAACTTTTAAACAGGAGGGCTGGGGGCCATTTTGTATTTAAATCATAACAGCACAGGAAACTTGATAATCTATCTAGGAGCAAATAGGAGAAGATGAATATATAATCATCTCTGCTACAATACCTGGAACAAACTGACATCTGAGCAAATATACTTAATTTTTCCAAGTTGCATTGTTATTAGAGGATGCTTAGTGGTTCTTGGGGTTGGGATTTAGCTCAGTTGGTAGAGCGCCACTCTGCAGTCCCTGAGGTCCCGAGTTCGATTCTCAGCTCCACAAAAATGGGAGAAGGATGTAGCAACCCACTCCCAAGGCAATCCCAAAACAATCAGCCATTGAAAACCCTATAAGGGTTGCTATGAGTCGGACACGACTCGATGGCACCTAACAACAACAACAAGTGGCTCTTGGGAAGAGCACACAGGATGATCCATGTGAAACAATCTTCAAAACACAGAGGCCTATTTGAATGACAAGAATCATGATTCCATTAGTCTGAAGTCCCACCTATGTCTGTTCCTTGTGTAACAAGATTTAAAACCTTCTTCAAAGAGATAGGGCTTTGTCTGAACTATTTTATAGAAATAAAAGACAATTTCTTAATTAAAAAAATTTTTCCGGAAGCTTTTCTTCCCTTCCCAAAGGTTTTGAGAGATGGGTAAAATGGGGTGATTGGGTAGAAGGGCCATTATCAGGCATCTTCTGAAAGGTTTGGGGTTAGAAGTAATAAAAATGGGGCTGACAGGCCACAAGCCATGCAGGAACTAGGGTGCAATTGAAATGAATTGATTTCTGGCTTGGGGGAACCACAATGGGGGACTTGGGTGAATCTTTGGGATGTAACTCTTATAAGGAAGATAAGCATAGGTTGCAACTAGAGTTTATGACCCCTGTCCAACATGGGAAGGAAAGAGGCAGAAGTCTAGGCTGATGACATAAACAGCAGCCAGAATTGCCTGCCCCTCAAAGTAACATGTGGATTTTCTCTTGTTATCTTCAGCAGCCCTGACTCTAGGACAATCCTTCTATACCTTGTCCTCTGAGATTGTCTCTAAACCCAGGTCTCCATGTCATCAGGAAGCAGTGCTTCACCATCTGGGTAGTCAGCCACCTGCAGAAGTTTCCTGGGGACTGCTCTTTGGTGTTGGGGCCCCAAAAGTATTTGGCTAGTTGGAGGATTGATCTATAGACATTCATAATGGTGGATAGGTGGGCAGTCTGTCTTTCCCCATTTGTGAAATCACAACTGATGTGATTGCCCTTGGAAGTCTTGACAATATGCAGATACCATGAGATGGGTTGTTGAGACCAGCAAGAATCATGACCCTTTTTTATTTATGGAAAAGACCAAGCAAAGGAAGATAGCAATTTCTCTCCAAACTTCTCAGGCTGTAGTGATGTACCTAATTTTATTAGTCAGCTGTCATCACTGCAGCAGAGAAATCAACTGAAATCAAGTTATGGAGGAAAGAGATTTATTGAGAGCTCACCATTAATAGATAAATCCATAATGGTGGCAGAGCAGGTATAGCAGCAGCAGTGGTAGAGCATGTGGTAGTTGACCTGGTATGGTGGACCAAGTAACGAGAGAGACCAGGGCTGTGGGTCTGGGGTAAAAACTTCTAAAGTCCCACCCCCCAGAGAGCTACTCTGGCCAGAGGTCTGCCTCCCAAAGTTCCACAACCTCCCAGGACAGCACCACCAGCTGGGGACCAAACAACATGCCCTTTGAGGGACAATTTAGGTCCAAACCATAACACTGACCTTGAGCAAGCCACTTTCTTTCCCTAGAACTATTTTCCCATCTGAAAAATGAGGTGAAGTCAATGAGGGTGATTTGGCCTTTTATCTTTGACTTTCTATAAATCTAAATACAATAAGAAAATCTGATTTTGCAGGAAAAGGTGAACTTTGCCACAATGCATACAGCATGGTCTTCCTATTCCTGAGTTCCTGTGTATGCCAATGGTTTTTATGCTGCCCAGGATTGCTCAAACAGCACAATGACTTTATCGTCACTTGAATTGAGAGCTAAGGGTGTCCAAGGAAATACTTTGCTTCCTGCTCCATTCTGGTGGCTTCCTCTGACAATCCTCCACATCCCAATCCCAGTCACATCTGCTCAGAGTCCCAGGCATCTCCACAGAAGATATTGGACAATTGCAGCATACCAAAACACTAGTCCTTATTTTTCTGTATGATCAAACTTTGGAAGGTGAGAGATAATGGACCTTTAGCTCACAGGGGCTAAGTATCAGTTCTATGAATGATGGGAATAGTGGCCTTTCCACTCACTGTGGATTTGGCGGAGGTAGAATATGCACATAATGGGTCCTGGGGCTATCTTAGAGAAGGGATTTGCCCCAAGTATGCCAAGAGATGAGGGATGTGATAAGTATACATTAGCAGCAGCCAACAGGTTCTTAGAGCTAGACAGGGGCTGGAGGAGATCTGTTTCCCAATACTTATTGATCCAAGCTATGTTTGCCATTACCAAAAAACCAGGCTGCACTCTTTGGAACCTTCCATTATGCTCAAGATAGTCCAGACACTTGAACAGAATACTGAGCCTATTTTTCTTACCCTCTGTACACCCTTTTGATTCAACAAGCAAGACAACATGGCAGTCATTAAAGGAAGTGTTATTTGGTTAATCAGCTTCTTCAGAAGGACTAGCACATATTCTCAGCTGATATCATGCCCCACTTTGCCAGGTCTCAGTTTCTTCCCCTTTATAAGAGCACACATGGAAGCGATAAATGAATCTACCAACAAGAAGGACAATTGTGGGCAAGAAGCCCATCTATGGTAAAGATAATTTTCTAGCAGAACTTTTTCATTCAGGGATCCCACCCTGGGATGTGGCAACTTGAGGGAAGAATCTGTAGTTTACTCACCATTGTTTTTGGTGAATGCAGCATGGCAGCATTTAGAACAAATGGATGGATCAGTGGCTGCCTCCTGATACCCATGCTGGATGCTCCAAGGGCTGAGAAGACCCCTTAGATGCATGAAGTCTTGTAGGGATCACCCTGCAGCTTGGTACATGTTATCCTATTTTCTTGTGCTCTAAATCCTTGCTTCTTGCTTTTTAAACTTGATGTGGGTGTTGAGATCTATCCCTATTTTTAGATATAAATTATTATTTCTAACTGCTGCATAATATTACATCATCTATTAATACTTAACTTCCTAGAGAGAGATACCTAGGTTGCCTTCAACAACTAACTCCAATTACTATCACCTTTTCAAAGTGTATGCTTATACTTGCCTTGTTCAAAATGCAATCTTTCCTTACTTGTTTAATGTTTACACAAATGATTTCAATTATTAATTTATTGCCTTCTTAACTAGTTTGTAAGTTACCCTCAAGCAGATAATAATAGGATCTACCTCAACGGGTGGTTTTGGGTATAAATGAGATCATGTGTATGAAGTGTTTCACACATTATCTGGCAAACAAGAAATTCTCAATAGATGGTATAAGCTCTCCAGAGCCCAGAACACATTAGGACTTTAATAAATACCAATTATCGTAATGAATGTTTGATTACCTCTGGTGATCGGGGTCTACTTCTCCATAAAGCTAGGTCCCAGAACACTTGAAACATGAGGTATTCTGGAGATAGTAATTACGAAGTTACCATTAATCCCCCCAAATTATTCCCCTTTTACAGAGGATGAACCAGAAACTCAGAGAGGTTATGCATCTTGCTTGTGATCATTCAGCATAGTTAGTGGCAGAACTGGGGCTCAAACTCCAGACGAACTCCAAAGCTTTCATTTTTAAATATTCTGCTAAATTGTTACCCGGGGAAGTATGCTCAAATTATTGCTATCTTAGCAAGAACAGTTTTTATTTTCTGTCTGTGTGACCAAGAAATTTAAGATTTAATTAATGTTAACTGGGACCCAACATGTTACAAGTCTTGCCAAAACCATATTTAGGGTACATTTGCACATGTTAGGGTACATTTGTGCAAGCCCCTTTTGGGTAGATTCAGCTGTGGGCACATGGCTTGGTCAGTAGAAGCCACTTCCACTGTATACAGTGTAAAAACTGCCCAGGTATATTTGGTGCCTTGGAAACTTGCCATATCATAGAATCTATCTCTCCATGACAGTCCCATGGGGAAGTACAATCCTATTCCACAGAGGAAGAGACTGAGGTTCAGAGTTGTTACATGTCCAAGTCTATAGAGGTCTCAAGGTGAAAATCTAATGTTTTAACTGGAGTCCTTTGACCTCAAATCCAGAGACTGATTAAACCTAAAGCACAGTGATTTAGTGGGGTTGCTTTAGAAGAAAGGCTCACCTGGAATTCAGGAATCATTGGGAAGAATCTGCCAAATTTGACAACTACTGTTTCTAGGACCTCTTGCTTTGATGTAGCTGCTTTTGTGGTTAGGGATGCACGTGGTCCCTCCCAGGTGCTCCAGAGAAGACAATATTCCAGGCAGGTGGAGCCCTCCAGTGACAAAGCACCAGTGACTTGGGGTTGTGCAGTGTGGGCACTGGAAGGATAGTACAAACTCCTGGCATAGGCAGGGTTTCCGGTTCAGTGTATGCACCATGCATCTGCACAGGGGCCTAGTAGACTCACCTGCGTTGACAGGGGGCACCTGCTCACCAGAGAGCCAGGAGAATGTGCTCAGTGCTCGGTGCAGTGGGACACACTGTTAGGTGCTGCTATTAGGATACTGGCATCCAAGGAAGCCAGGCTGGAGTTACCCTCTGGCTTGGCCCCAACTAGCAAACCTCTGAGAGCCTTGGTTTCCTTTCTTCTCTTATTCTTCTATGACTTGCCTAGCCCTTTCAAGACTGAGTTTATGATCTCCCCAAAAAGTTCCAGAGTCAAATCAGGACTTCTGACTTGAGAATGCTATTTAAAACACTTCTGCCAGTGAAGGGGATGCATATTTGGTTGGACTCCTCTCAATCTACTTTTTTGTTGGTGTTCCTTCCCTCCAAAATTGGGGAAATTTTCCCCTCAAAAGACTGTAGTAGGTGCTGGAAATAGCTTGGTAATATTTTCCTCTTGAGGGAGTTTATTTCAAAAGGGAAGCAGGCTAAGACACAAGCACTTACAATCCAGTATAATAGGAGCTCAAATAGGAACTCATGCACTTTGAGGGAATCAGAGAAGGCTTCCTGGAGGAAGTGATGTCTCTCCAGAGCCCTGAAGGAAGAGGAAAAGTGGACCAGGGAGCCAGTTCTGGGAGAAAGTAGCCATCTGTGCAGAAAGGAACAGAGAGGCTGGGAGATGAAGGGCCCTGCAGGTTTTTTAGCCACATTAGGGCATTTGGATGTGGTCCTGGGGATCATGGGAAGGCTGGAAGGATTTTGATGGGAGGATTAAACTGCTCAGCAGTTGAGAAGGAAAGATCACTCTGGCCCCAGGGAGAAAGGAATGGGGGTGGGGTGAGAGGGCAGGCAGGGGAACTAGTGGCTATAGTCCAGATGTAGGATTGTTGAAGTAAACCTGAAATCAAAGTCTAGCTGTGCCCACTAGGACAGAGCCTCTTGAGTAGCTTGGCTGAGAGGTCTACCGCTGGAGTCTCAGGCCCCTGAGGGAGGAGAGAACCAGGCTCCCTGGCTACTGGGCCACAGCTCTGCCCAGAGCTCCCCTCCTTTTCCCTCTCCAATGTTTCCGGGGCACTCCCCCACCCCCTGCCCTCATCCCAAAATGCCCAGTGCTCAAGTCCTTCATGTAAAATGGCATGGTATTTCCATAAGGCCTATGCAC
This sequence comes from Pedetes capensis, assembly GCA_007922755.1. Classification (NCBI taxonomy): domain Eukaryota; kingdom Metazoa; phylum Chordata; class Mammalia; order Rodentia; family Pedetidae; genus Pedetes; species Pedetes capensis. The sequence continues at coordinate 20,533 of VMDO01006177.1, read as the reverse complement.
CCTGTCCCCTATACTCTAAACCATCTCTAGGTTACTCATAATACCTAATACCAGGTAAATGCTATGTAAATAGTTCTTATAGCATATTGTTTAGGGCATAATGACAAAAAAATGTCTGAGCATGTTCAGTATACCATGGACAGAACTTTTTTCCCAGATATTTTCAATCTGAGGTTGGTTGAATAAGAACATACAGGAACTGTGGTCCCAGAGTGCCGCTGTGATCCCACCCTCCCCCAGGGAATCTTCCCTTCAACATCCCAGTGGGCTCCAGACCCCGCCCCATGTATTTCACACTGAGTCATTTCATTTCCCTCCGGCTCCCCCTCTGATCTGCTTTTGACCTTCTTGTGGCAGGTGCAGAGATATATCTGTGGGCTTCTTGGCTGGGAAGCTGGGTCTTTTTACTGCCTCTGGTCTGACACTGTCCCTGAGTGCAGCAAGGCAGAGACAGTGGCTTCACCCTGGCCTGGGACAGGGCAGAAGAGCAATAAGGAGCTCTGGTTGTTAAAAGATCTCATTGTAGACCTGAGGTAGGAAAGAGGAATGAATTCTTGTCCCTTCTATCATGAGCATACCCTGTCTCAGTGGTTCTCAACCCTGACTACACATAGGATCACCTCGGTCTTAAAAAAAAAAAAAAGCCTGCTTTCCACCCCTAGTGATTCTGATTTAATTGCCATGAGATGAATAATCCAGGCCTCTTTAGTTTTAAAAGCTGAGCTGGTGGCTATAATGTGTGGCCTGGATGGAGACCCAGAGCTCTGTTAGCATCATGACTCAGAGATTCACCAACACAAGGGAAGCATCTAAGCAGAAATCTCAGCTCAGACGATGTTTTGTGGTGTTTACCAGGATGAATCAGAGCGTCCTTGAGCCCCTTCTGTTTACTCCTCAGTATATTTTGGTGGTTAATAGCACTTACCTCTTATGATGGCTAATGGGCCAGCCAAGTCACACATCTGAATTGCTGGCTATGTAGCTTTTGCTCATAGTTTGGATCTGGAGTGTCCCACATGTGTTAAGTGATTGGTCCTCAGCATGGTGCTATTGGGAGGTGGTAGAAACTGTAAGAGTTGGTGCTTAGTGAGAGGCTTTTAGGTCTTTAGGGGCATGCTCTTAAAGGGGATATGGTACCCTGCTTCTTCTCCCTCCTCTTCCTCTCTTTTTTGTTCCAAGTCATGAGATGAATGGGCTTCCTCCCAACATGATGTACTGCTTTGCACAGGCCCAAAAGCAACGAGGCCGAGTGACTAGAACCTCTGAAGCCATGAGCCCAAATAAACCTTTCTTCTTTATAAGTTTATTATTTCAGGCATTTGTTACAGCAATGGAAAGCTGATTAACACAATGCACACCATGAGCATCCTTCTTCTTACACCTCATCCTCCAACTCTCTCTCCACACCAGCTGCTTTAGCCAGAGGTAGATGATCTGATTTCTGACAGTCATTCATGAGAAGAGATGTACTGAGTGAGGGGGAAGGTACAGGGTTAAAATTTTTACAAAATCATTAAATAGAATCAGTCTGCCTCTGGGAGACCTACCTCTATTTCCTCTCCCTGTGCCCTAGGTTTATAGACAGGATTTGAAGCCAACGGAAGTATTTTAGTACCAAGCCTGTAGCCCAAGAAGGATGGAGAGAGAATTCTTCTGGAAAAACTTTCCTTTAGTAAGTGGCTTTGATCCCATTGTGAATAAGACTTTCTGCAGCTTTCCTCCTGGAGTGTGTTCCATGGGTCTCCAGAGGGTTGTAGGGCTCCCCGCAGCCTGTGTGGTCCTTGCCTATGAGAACTCTCAGAAGCCAGGACTGCTTTCCTTCTCACCTCCTTCGTGTGTGGCCCAGGGGCTGACAGTATCTAGTGTGGCCGTGGCTGGGGTGGGGGTGGGGTGAATGAGTCCTCTTTGTCACAGGCAGCTCTGCAAAGAACTCTGTTCCTTATTCTCCACGTGGCAAAGGTGTTTTGCTAGGCACAGAGGACAGGTTAATGGAGGACAGAAAAGTCAATGCAAGTCATCATGACTCCAGGAAACACAGTTTGCAACACGCTCTTCTAAATGAAAAGACGAATCTCCCTCTCTCAGTAGATTTGAGAGTCAAATTGCAAAGAGACAGGTTGCAGGGCTTGGGGACTGCTGACATAGAGACAGAAGAGAGAATTAGAGAACGAAGTGACGATGGGAGAAGCCCAGTCTTCACCGCAGTTGTGATGGAATTCTAATCCCAAGGACCTTGCATTGCCTTTTCTTCGAGATTGGCTCTCCACTAAGACAGAAAACAAACAATGACGGCAAAGATGAGCCCTAAATGGATTAAACCAAAGAACCTAGTGTAATTCAGTTTCTGAAAGTTAACCTGTTTTCAGAAGCAGCACTACAATTATCCCAAAGACTTTTTAAATGCTTTGGCAGCACCTGGAAATCCTATGCATTGAATTACTTAATTTAACAAACATCAGCTGTCCTAATCAGCATCTATTTATCCTGTTTCACCACGAATATATTACAAAGGCAGACGTTTAAATTGTAGGTATTGCCTGATGATTGAACTCCCTTTCATACAGGCAACTTTATGTAGCATGAATGAACCAGGGCAAATAGCTGCATGGATTTAATGGTGTGTTCTGGTGAATTGAATGACCTAGTCACTATATAAAGAAGCTTTATTGCAAAATTAAAAACTATCATAGCTTGATATTAATTATTAACAATTATAAAAATTATTATGACTTCAACATTAATTTTTACTGTTTCCATTAAACTGTATTTAACAATGGTTAGTCATTTCTCCTGACCCAACCTGGCAGTCCAGTGAGTGAGATAAAAGGTGTCATGTGCTTAATACAGTGTCAAACATTTAGTAAGCAGACAAGAAATGGTTGTCTTTATTTTATTCCAGGGGAATAATAATTTTCCCCAAAGAGAAAGGCATTTGAAATGATATAATTTTTCCAAAAGAAGAATAAGGACGATTCTGATTATTTGGAATGACGGTATCCATGGAGTTCAGATTTAGATATTCATTGACACTTCCATATTTGAGTGGTTTCATGCTTCCTTGAATGAATAAAATTAGCAGCCACCCCTGCAAGTATTATTATTATAAATATTAATTCTAGACATAATAGTAGTAGGATTGGCCAGGTGCAGTGGTGCATGCCTGTAATCCCAGCAACTTGGGAGGCAGAGGCAGGAGTATCACAGGTTTGAGGCCAGAGGCAGCCTGCATACTTTAGTGAGACCCTGTTTCAACTTAAAAGATAAAAATAGGGACAGAGGGTGCAGCTCAGTGGCTTCATGCTTGCAATGTATATGTGAGGCCCTGGGTTCAGGAACTCCAGTACTACCAAAAAAAAAAAATTGACCAGATAATTATAGTTGGCACCAGTAGGTTCTGTATACCCAGAATCCCATCTCCCTGCTTTTGGCAATGGCTACATCTTCCTTTTTGGTGATTACTTCTCCCCATTGGGTATCTTGGTTGGGAAGGCTAAGTATACACCTTCTTCCGGAGATTGGCCTCAATGGAGCTGATTTGTCCTGTTAGCAACACCTTTACAATAATATTATTAGTCCCTGTGACATACAGCTAGAGCTCTTCTGCTTCTTAGAGAAGCTTGGCCATTCAACTTATCCTCTGATTCTGTCAGCTGTTTCAGAGTTTCCCAATATATTTTCTTCTTTTTTTCTTTTTTCCTTTGTTTGCAGTACAAGGGGTGTTGAATACAGGGCCTCACGCATGCTTTGTAAGTGCTCTACCACAGAGCTGCACCGTCAGCCCATTTTTCACTTTTTATTTTGAGACAAGGTCTTGCTAAGTTACATTGGCAGACTCTGGCCTCAAAATTGTGATTCTCCTGCCCCCGCCTTCAGAGTTGCTGGGGATTATAGGTGTACGCCACTGCACCTAGCTTATTTTATTTTTTCTAAGTTAACCACAAATGATTTACATTGCTTAGTAATCAAAAAACTCTAAATAATACACGAGAGGTAACATTAGTAAAAGTAGCTATGATTGTCATTGTCATCTTCAGAGTCACAGTAGTACTAGTGTCACTGGGCACACAGGCCCCCTTTCAAGGTTCTTGGACTCGTTGATAAAAGAATTTAAAAACAGACACAGAAAGGAACTTGAGGATGGCTTATTGGGTCAGTGAGAGGGAATGATGTTGTTAGGTGCCATGCCTGGCACTGTCAGGGCTTCTCTGCTATTCATAAGATTTTCAGTGGCTGATTGTTTTGAGAGTGGGGTCCCTGGTCCTTCTCCCGAGGCTACAGCCCCTGATAATCTCAGGCAGTCTCCCATCCAAGGACTAGCTAAGCAGGACTGACCCTGCTTAGCTTCTGAAATCAGACAGAATCAGATGCTAAGGTGTATGGATATAGACCAGTAAGAGAGAGAATGCCCTCAAAGTCAGGGAAAGTAAGCTCTGGATATAGGAAAAAGAGAAAGAAAGAGAGAAAGTTATGCTTTTTCAGTTAGAATTAAGAAAGCAGACAGATTCAGCAGTGAAAGTCTGTGAATAACTGTGAACATCTGCACTAAGGGGTGGGGCTTTTGGAGTTTACAAATCCATATCTCTTTAAGGGAACAATTATTCTTCTTATTTCCTTATTTTGTCCTCAGATGTATCATATTTTTTCAGACTTTTTGGCTGAGGCTAACCTTCTTAGGTTGTAAAGTAGGGTTTCTTCTTTAAGAAATCCCCCTGTCTCGCATGGATATGGAGGCACCTGTCCTCTTCATATATAGAGGATGTTGCTGGCTACTGACCAGGCCATTTGTAAAGGGGTATTTGTTGTTTTAGGTGCTGTCACGTCCAGTCCAACTCATTGTGACCACATGTACAACAGAACAAAACACTCCCAGACAGTATGCCATGCATACAATCTTTTTTGTTTTTTTTTTATTTTTGAGCCCATTGTTACAGCCACTGTCTTTCATCTCATTGTGAAGTTGTGCCACATCAGCAGAGTGAGGTCCTAGGGGCTTTACTCCAATCTTGTCATTAAGGTTGACTTTACTTTGAGAAGACAACTCTTCTCCTGTCCTTTCTTGAGTGCTTTCCATCCTGGGGGGCTCATTTTCTGGCACTATATTTGACAGTGCTTCTCTGCTAGTCATAAGGTTTTTAGTGAAAAGCCCTCACAGCATGACAAGCCGACAGATATGTGGGGGGAAAGGGGAATTTACCTACTAGCAATTTTGCTATTTGTAAAGGGTATTATCTACAAGAGCAGTACAAAAGATCAAGTCATTTGTCTCAGAGGAAGCTCAAATTGACATTCATATGTCTCAAAATAGTGTCTTGGAAGCAGATGGCTGCAGCAGGCCCTTCTATTCCCTTTCTTCCTGCCTAGCATCTGCTATCATGGACTATCATACATTTACTACTTATTATGTTCCAAACATTATCTCATTGTGTTAGCTGGGAGCATGGGTCTGGGGTCCAGTGTTACCATGCACTGTGGGAGAGATCCAGGAAGTGGGCAGAAAACCATGGTCCTTGATCATGTTTATAAATGATTTTACAAACAGACCCCGAAGGGAACTTACAAGATGGGTTTGTTTTAGAATTACAAGGAAAAGAGTGAGAGCCAGAGCAGATAGACTTGGGGTGAGTAGGTTGGGGGCCTTGGCAAACAGAGAGAGAAGAGAAAGAGCAAGTCAGGGAGTTAGGTTCACGTGAAGAGAGAGAAGATGGATAAAGTAGAGAGAAAGAGAAAGAAAGTCACAATTTCTGATATAGAAATCAGAAAGTGGGCAGGTCCAGCAGTGAAGATCCATGAACAACAGCATTTATGCTATGAGTTGGAGGTCAGGAATTATATAGTTCCATCAGGCTGTGGACATCTCCAAATATCTGTGTAGAACTTTAGACATCTCCTCTGAACATTGCTGTAAGCTGCAGATGACTGGACACTGCAAACAGTGGACATTGTGGATTTCTGTGGATGTCTGGACTGTGGAAGCTGGGGACATCTGGACACTGTGGTGAGAACTGTAGACACTGCTGAGTACTGTGGACTCTACACTGAGCAGAGGGGATTTGAGGATTTTTAAGTCCCTATCTCATTAAGCCCCCATGTGTCTGTCAGCTTGTCATGCTGTGGGGGCTTGCTTGTTGCTATGATGTTGAAAGCTATGCCTTCAGTATCTCAGATACCAACAGGGCCACCCATGGTGGGCAGGTTTCAGATGAGCTTTTGGACTAAAACAAACTAGGGAGGAAGACCCCAGGAGCCCACTTCCAAAACAATCAGCCATTGAAACCCCTATGAATAGCAGAGAAGCACTGTCAAATATGGTTCTGGAAAATGAGTCCCCTGAGGTTTGACAGCATTCAAAAGATGACTGGAAGAGTTGCCTCCTTAAAGAAGAGTTGACCTTAATGATGGGAATGAAGAAAAGCCTTTGGGACCTCCATTTGCTGATGTAGCATGATTCAAAATGAGAAGAAACACAGAGGTTGCAACAATGGGCTCAAAAATAAAAAAGATCATGTGTATGAGACAGTGTCAGGTAGTGTTTCATTCTGTTGTACATAGGGTCTCTATGAGTTGGACCCAACTCAAGGTCACCTAACAATAACAATATATCTCATTAAGGGGATAAATATTCCTCCTCTCTCTTTGATCTTGTCTTTAGGTGTATCAGAGTTCTCTCATCCCTCAGCCTCGGCCAGCCTGTCTGGCTGTAAAACAGACCTTTCTCTTTATTGCAGGGAAGCACTGACCACCAGACCAAGGCCTTTGTTTCAGAGGAAGCTTAAATTGATATTTGTAGCTCAGTTGGCTGGGAAGCAAATTGGCTGAGAAATAGATGGTTGGGAAATAGGTGGTTACAGAGGCCTATTTATTCCCTTTCTACTTGCCTACTATACCACTATCAATTGCATCCTTCTACCAACCCTGTATAGTGCTGCGCTACAGTCTCTGAGGTCTGGAGTTCAATTCCCAGCACCGAAAAAATGGGAGAAGGGCCTGGCAATCCGCTCCCAAGGCAATCCCGAAACAATCAGCCATTGAAAACCCTATGAGGGTCACTATTAGCCGGATACTGACTCAACGGCACCTAACAACAACAAACAACACCAACCCTTAAGGTACCAGACACATACCATTGCTACCCCTATTGCAGATGTGAATACTATGGCTTCGAGGATCAGGTAACCTTCCTGTAGTTAGTAAATGATAGAGGAAAGATTCATACACAGCATCTCCAACTGGTGCTTATACTCGATTACTCAGCTGCTTCTCTGTGGAATGACTGGATGAGAGGTACCTGGCACTGTGCTAATCACTTTACATGCATCACCTTGTTTAATTTTCACAAAAACAACCAAATTTCAGGATGAGCACGAATTGCATCCACACAGAGGAGGAAATAGGCTCAAGTTGGTTAAATCCTTTGTGCAAGGTCACTTAGCTACTAACATTCCCAGGAAAGCCATCAAGCCAAGAAATGTCTAAGTTTGTCAGTGGAGGGATGAAGAAAAGTAAAGGGCCTGGTTTGCCCAGACTTAGCCTTGCTCGTTTTACAGAACAAAAGAACCTTTAAATGATGCAGAGAATCAACTTCCTTCTGAAGATTCCCAGGAGGCTTCAATAGAAAGGAAAAACTTCCTTGTACTGAGATAACTTAGAAATCCTCACATCTAGGCCAGGTTTTTTCCTTATTCTTTTTTGTTTCTTCTTTGAGAATTCCAGTCCTGATTAGATCATGCTCTGGACTTGAGTCTGCCAAGGGCGATGATTGAAATCACTGTGCTCCCGATGACCTTACAAGAACATCTTAAGAAGATAAATCTCTTTGTTTTACACTGAGAGAATGGAAAATAAAGCCACTCACGCTCCTTTCTATGAGATCTAGCTTGCCAAGTTGATTTTCATAACATACTTTTACAGTTGATTTATCTTCTCTGAAAAGTGAGCCTTAAAACCCCAAATAAAGAAGCACTTAGTAACGCTTATGCCAAAAACAATGATGAAGGCCAAAAGTGTCCTTGTAGATCCCGTTACCAGAATAAGCAGTTGATGTGTTTCTAGACATGGGGATAAAGACCTCACATTCCATTGAGTCTGAAGAAACATTCAGTGACCATATTTTTCAGCTTTATCAGGAAATGAATGCTTGGAAGTACTTTTGTGGCTGCTGTTTGGCCTTCTCTACCGTCACCACCAAATTCCATGATATTCATGGTTCTCACCTCCAAACTCCTAGGTCAAGTGCAATTAGATGCTTGGAATTTGTACCAAGGAGACAGAGAGAAACATTTTGCAAGGATTTTCTCCAGGATACTGAGGGGGTTTTGTGAGGAGTAATCAAGGAGATAGGAGAAGAGCAAGTGATTTCTACTCTGCCTTTTGTGGCAGGTATTTCCAAACTGAAACAACTTTTCCACAATTTTCGGAAGGATAGAATTGTCATTGACTGTATGTCTCTCTGCCTCATATTCTCTTCTGTGAGGGCAGTCTAATGCCTAACACAGATCAGATGGGAGAATGACATAAGATAGTGCACATACAGCATCTGGAATATGGTAAGTGGCCACATCACAGTGCCATGAATGATAGGTTCTTATTTTTATCACTCAACTCCCAGCTGCTTTCAGGCAGAGTCATGCAGGATCCCATCTATGCCCACTAATCTGCCTTCAGGAACTTATGGCCTATTAAGATGATCTCTAAAATCCCATTCTGGGCTAATGTTCTATTACCTAAGTCTATTTTCCTAATTTATAGGTGAAGGAAGAAACTGATGGTCAGAGAGGTTGAGTGATTTGTTTGAAGTCACAGGTAGCGAGTTTAATTCTATTGCTATTCTCAGGCATTAATTATCTATTGCTGCACAAATGTCCCTCTAAAGCATAACATCTTTTTCTCACAGTAATCTTATTTTATTCGTAATTTATGACATTTCCATACATGCATTTCATTGTATATTGCTCATGTTCACTTCCCCCATTACCCTCATATTACCTCCCTCCCCTCCCCTCTAATCCCACCAACGGTCCCCCTTCTACTTGCATGTCTTGGGGCAAAATGTGTGGTATTTCCTTTCCTTTGTTTCATTACCTGTAGGGAAAAATTGAGAGGAAAATGGCAAAAACTCCCAAACTGGGAAAACGGCTTTTGAATATCTTGTTTGTAACTTAGAAATCTAGGGAAAATGAAAGTAACTTGGTTGCACGTTTGTACAAAACCCTTCCTGATTGCACGATTGGACTGAAAGCTGATTGGCTCAGGCCATTCCGTGGGTGAGCTATATAAAGAGCTGTGCTGTGGCAGCTTGACTCTTTTTAGGCCTTTTAGGCCATTCTTTGCCTTTTGCCCACACCATCGGCTAAGCAAGGCCTTCTCGCCTGTTCCTGCCTGGACCACTGAAGAGGAAACACCTCTCCCGCTGCTCTCCCCTGGACCTTTGATGAGGAAAGAACACTCTCCTGTTGCAATCATCAATAAGGAAAGAACCTGCTCTCCGTCTGATCACCGACGAAGCAACAGCTGTCTCCTCATGACCACTGAGACGACCAACACAGGTGTTCGCCCCTGGAAGGCAAAAGCGCCTGAGGCTCTTCCTTTCTCCCATCTCCTCCAGGATCCCGGGGGCCAGAGGAGTCTGCGCCCCATACCCGAGGGTCCCGAGTGAATTGTGTTTAGTATCTGTGTGTGCGGCAGTGCCGCCCATCTGAACCTCCAGGCTGGACCGGAAGGCACATGCCCCACATAGAGTTGGTGCCCAAAGTGGGGCCCAACACTTCCCCTTCCCCTTTTCTTTAGTTCATTATCTTTCCCTGAATGGTCCCTTCTGCTTTCATGACCTATGTTTTAATACTGAATATATATCCAAGTCTAACATACACATATGAGAGAAAACATGCAATGTTTGTCTTTCTGAGTCTGGCTTATTTCACTTAAAATGATAATCTCTAGTTCTATCCATTTTTCAGCAAGTGCTAAGATTTTGCCCTTCTTTATAGATGAATAAGACTCCATGGTGTAAATATACCATAATTTCCTTATCCACTCATCTGTTAATGGTCACCTAGTTTGATTCCATATCTTGGCCATTGTGAATACACTGCCATAAACATGGATAAGCAGGTATCTCTGTGATATAATGACTTATTGTCCTTTGAATATATACCCAGGAGTGGTATAGCCAGGTCATGTGTTAGTTGCATTTTTAGTTTTTTGAGGAAACTCCAAACTGATTTCCATACTGGTTGCACCAACCTGTGTTCCTAACAGTAGGGTAATAGAGTTCCTTTCTCCTCACACCCTTACCAGCATTTGTTGTTTGTTTTGTTGATGCAAGCCATTCTAGCTAGGGTGAGTAATAGTTTTGATTTGCATTGCCCTCAGGGCTAAGGATGTTGAACATTTTTTCATATGGTTGTTGGCCATTTGAAAGTCTTCTTTTGAGAAGTCTCTGTTCAGTTCTTTTGCCTATTTTTTGGTTGGATAATTTGTTTTTTTGGTGTTTAAGTTTTTGAGCTCTTTATATATTCTAGATATTAATCTCCTGTCTGATGAATCGCTGGCAAAGATTTTTTCCCATTGTGTAGTCTGTCTCTTCACTCTGATAATTGTGTCCTTTGCTGGGCAAAAGCTTTTTAGCTTAACATAATTACATTTGTCAATTCTTGCAATTTTTCCCTATGCTATTGGGGTCCTATTCAGAAAGTCCTTGCCTATGTGTATGACTTGAAGTGTTTCCCCTATGTTTTTCTCTAGCAGCTTCAAAGTCTCAGGTTTTACATTAAGGTCTTTGATCAATTTTGAATTGATTTTTGTACCAAGTGAGAAAGAAGAATCTGGTTTCAATCTTATACATGCGTATATCCAGTTCTCCCAGCAGGATTAGTTGAAGAGAATGTCTTTTCTTCAACTTATATTTTTGGCACCTTTATTGAATATCAGGTGGCTGTAACTGCATAGATTTATTTCTACATTCTCTATTCTGTTGCATTTGTCTACATGTCTGTTTTTGTGTCAGGACAATACAGTTTTTGTTTCTATGGCTTTGTGGTATAATTTGAAATTAGGAATTGTGATGCCCCCCTTCTTGTTCTTTCTGCTCAGGATCCCTTTAGTGATTCAGAATCTTTTGTGCTTCCATATGAATTTTAGGATTGTTTTCTCTATTTCTTTGAAGAATATCATTGGGATTTTGATGGGCATTGCATTAAATCTTTAGATTTCTTTCAGTAATATAGTCATTTTCACAATATTCTTTTGATCTATGAGCATAGGAGATTTTTCCACCTTCTGGTATCTTCTTCAATTTCTTTCTTTAGTGTTTTAAAGTTTTCATTGTACAGGTCTTGCACCTCATTGGTTAGGTTTCTTCCCAGGTATTTAATTTCTTTTGAAGCTATTTGGAATGGGATTGTTTTCCTGGTTTCTTTCTCTGCCTTGGTGATATTGGTGTAAAGAAAAGTCACTGATTTCTGTGTGTTGACTTTGTACCTTGCTACTTTTCTGAGAGTATCAGCTCCAAGAATTTTCTGGTGGAGTCTTTAGGACCTTCAAGTATCATCTGCAAAAAGAAGTAATTTGACTTCTTTGTTTGGATCCTTTTTATTTCCTTCTCTTATCTTATTGTTATGGGTAATAGTTCAATTACTACATTGAATAGAGATGGAGACAGTGGACAGCCTTGTCTTGTTCCTGTTTGTAGAGGAAATACTTTCATTTTTTTCCCATTTAGTGTGATGTTGGCTATAGATTTTTCATATATCACTTTCATTATGTTGAAGTATGTTCCTTCAACTCCTAGTTTCTTCAAAGCTTTTATCATAAAAGAATGTCAAACTTTGTCAAAGGCCTTTTCTGCATCTATTGATAGCACCATGTAATTTCTGTTTCTGAGTCTATTTAAATGCTCTTTTATAGTTATTGTCTTGCATATGTTTAAACACTTCGCATCCTTGCAACGAACCCAGCTGGATCATGGTATACAATCTTCTTAATATGTTGTTGAAGTCAGACTGCAAGTATTTTATTGAGGATTTTTACATCTAGATTCATCAGGGAAATTAGTCTGTAGTTTTCCTTTTTTGTGTATCCTTATCTGGTTTTGGTATCAGGGTAATACTACCTTCATAGAATGAGTGTAGTAGTTCTCCTTCCATTTGTATTTTATGGAATAGTTTGAGGAGCATTGTTGTTAATTCTTCTTTAAAGATCTTATAGAATTCAGCAGTGAATCAAAACAGTCCGGGTTTTGTTTATTGAGAGACTCTTTACTACTGCTTTGATCTCACTGTTTAAGTTGTTTATATTCTTTTGACTTAATTTTGGCAGGTCATATATGTCTAGGAATTTATTCATCTCATCTAAGATTTCCGGTTTTTTGGAATATAATTTTTCAAAATATTCCCTAATGGTTCTCGAGATTTTGTTGGTATCTATTGTAGTATTTTTCACCTTTAATTTTCTTAATTTGAGTCTTCTCTCTCATTCTTTGGTTAATTTGGGTAAGAGTTTATCAATCTTGTTTATCTTTTCAAAAATCAGCTCTTTATTTCATCAATTCTTTTTATTTACTTATTTTTAGCCTCCATTTCATTAATTTCTGCTCTGATTTTTATTAATTCTTTCTATCTACTGGTTTTGGGTTTTGTTTATTCTTCTCTAAACCCTGGGGTGCATTATTAAATTATTTGTTTGAGCCAGCTCTGTTTTTTTAATATAGGCACTCATTGCTATAAACTTCCCTCTTAGAACTAACTGTCTTTGCTGCATTCCAAAAGTTCTGGTAGGTTGTGTTTTCATTTTCATTTGATTCTAAGAATTTTTAAATTTCTTTTCTGATTTCTTCAAGTACTCATTAATCATTTAAGAGTGTATTATTCATTCTCCATATATTTGCATGGTTTCTATAATTTCTCTTGCTGTTTATTTCTAATTTTATTCCATTATGGTCTGATAAGATACACAAAACTATTTGGATTTGTCTGGATTTGTTAAGAATTGATTTATGGCCTAAAATGTTATCTATTTTGGAGAAAGTTCCATGGGCTGCTGGAAGAATGTGTCACTTTGGGGTGGAATATTCTGTAGATGTTTAGTAAGTCCATTTGATCTATTGTGGCATTTAACTATGAAGTTTCTTTGTTGATTTCTTTTTCTGGATGCTATATCTATTGAGGAGAGTTGGGTAGTGAAGTCACCCAATATTATTATGTCTGGACCTATCTGTCCCTTTAAGTCCAGAGTGTTTCTTTAATGTTGGGTACACTGATGTTTGGTGCATATATTTTTATAATTGTTATAAATTTTTGATGGATTGTTCCCTTTATTAATATGTAGTGACCTTCTTTGTTTCTCTGGTCTAGTTTTAATTTGATGTCTACTTTTTCGGATATAAGGATGGCCTCTCCTACTTTTTTTTTTGCCTTCCATTTACTTGGTATAACAACTTCCATCCTTTCACTTTTAGTCTGCAGGTATCCTTACCAGTGAGATGTGTTTCTTACAACAAATTGATGGATCTTGTTTTTAATCCAGTAAATTCAAGGGAGGGAGAGTTTATTTTGATCCCCAGTTTCAGAGGGTTCATTTCATGGTCTTTGACTCCAGTTATCCTGGGGCTATGGTGAAGCTAAAGATCAGCAGCAGGAGTACATGGCAAAGACTACTCACCTCAGACAGGAAGCAGAGAGAGGGAGAGAGAGAGAGCCTGGAACAAGATATAGCCCCTAAGGACAAACCCCCAGGGATCTACTTCTTCCAGCTAGGTCTCAACTCCTAACATTTCCAGAATCTCCTAAAATAGTATCACCATCTCAGGACCAAGCATTTAACATACAAGCCTGTGGGGATATTTCATACTAAAATTATAACTTCCCACCGTTTGCTACCCTTGGAAATTATAAGTCCTTTTCCTTTGTCTTTCCACTTCTCTATTAATGCATTATTCTTTTAAGATGCTCTACAAGCCCAAATTCTCACCACTCCATTCGTTACTAATCACTGAGTGCTCCTGTGTGTATTCTCCATGTACATATTAATAAACTTTGTTTATTTCTTTCTCTTGCTCATCTGTCTTTGTTACTCTAATCGGCAGGGCCCTAGGCAATGAACGGAAGAAGGGTAGAGGGAGGACAGTTCTTTTCTTCCCTCTAGGTAACTCACATGGCTATTGTCAGTGGCTTCAGTTCTTCTCCACATGAGTGTCTGTCTCCAAATGGCTGTTTGGACATGGCCCCCAGAGTGTGTGGTCTGACTGAGAGCACAGATGGAGGAGGTAGCTCTTTTATACACTCATCTCAGAAATGTGGTGTCATCATTTCTCCTGCCTGTTTTTAGTCACTGTGCTGGTTAATTTTGATTGTAACTTGATTGGATTGAGGGATACCTAGGAGATTAGTAGAGCACATCTCTGTGTGTATGCATGAGGGCATATCTGGAGACAATTAGATCATGAGGGCTCTGACCTAATGAATAATTTAATCCATTGAAGGTTCAAAATTTGAATATACTATTGGGAGGAGGGGAACTGTGGAAGGTGGGTTCTGGTTGGAGGAAGTAGGTCACTGTGGGCTTGTCCTTGGGGGTTATATCTTACCCTGGTCCTTTCCTTTTACTGCTCTTCTCTGCTTCCTGTCTGCCATGGTGTGAGCTGCTTTGCATGTTCAACTGTCATGATGGGCTGAAATCTCTGAAACTGTGAGCAAAATAAATCTTTCTTCTGTTTAAGTTATTTATGTCAGGCATTCTGTTACAATGATGAGAAGGCTGACTAACACAGTCACACAGACCAACCCTCCTGTATTGTGTGAGGGGACCATGCAAGCTCATGATGGGCAGGAGGCAGAGGCCATAGAATAGTACCTTGAAGCCTGGTGACCAACCCTCCTAAGTTAAAGACAAAATCTTCAACATGAGCAGAGAACTGCTTATCTTATCAGGATCTATTCCCTCTTAATTTAGAGTTTCAGTTTACCTGGGTCTGTTTTCAGATCCTCACATAACAACAACACAACTCATATACCATACTTCTTCCTAGCCTGTCCCCAGCCTGCCTTTCAAGTGTTGTGCCCTCTGCCTAGAACAGTACTGTATCATTCTGTTGTCTCATCAATTTCTCTTCATGCTTAAAGCTAGGTCTGTCAACACTTCCTCTAAGAAGCCTTCCTGGTCCCCTAAACTAGGTCTGGCCTTTTGGTCATCTGTGCCATACTGGTAAAAAGTGAGTGGTCAACCACTGAGTATAAGTCCCCCTGATAGGAGTCTGTGGTCTGATTTGCTCTTTCACAGTCCCTGGCAGGGAATATAGAGCACAAAGTCTGGCTCAGATTCCAGGTTTCCTCACTCAGGATTCTGGGTTCAGATGCTTAATAACAACTTTTTAACTCCTCATTCCTAGATGGAGAAAAATAGCTGTTCTTGTGCCTTGTCCTTATGCAAGGCTCTTTTCATTAGTTCTAAAAATAGAAATATATGGCTTTTCCAGACTGAGCATCTGGCCTATATTTTTGTTTCCAGGTACCCTGTATTGACCACCAGAAAACATCTTTTTTTTTCAGGATATTATTTTGTTCAATCATCAATTTAATTTTTTACCATCAAGCATAGAGTTTTAAAAGTTGCCAACAGCTATTTGTCACCAATTTTCTTTGAAGATTGAGACCTGCTTCTAGAATACATGAGGGGAAAACTTGGAGAGGACAATTCTTGTTTTTACGTGGTACTGTGGTTTGGCACACTGAATGAGCTGCTTGGAGTGCAGCTCTTATTTTAGTCCTCTTTTCTTTCTCTCTGCATATGTACTTACACACTCCATACCCAACGCTCACATATTACTTTGATTTATTTGCTGTAATGATATAAATTGCAGGATTGTATATATATGTGTGTGCATATATATATATATACATATATATATATGGATGTATGTATATATACATATATATGTGTGTGTGCATATATATATATATATATATATATATATACACACACATATATGGGGGTGCTGTAGAAATGTCTTCGCTTGGCCTAAAATGGAATTCATGTCTGCAGAAGTGGTGGGGACCATTGGGAGGTGATTTACAGGAAGCTCCTCCCACTGCTAGGTGGAAGAGATGAAAGGATAAGGAGGGGCCTGTGACAAAGCTTTGCACTGCATTCGAGTCCTATAGAAAGGAGGCTCCTAAGGAAAAAATGAAAAACTAACAATGAGACTTGGAGTCTTTTGAGGGTATCAGCAGGGCCTTTTGTATGTCTGGGTGGCCTCACATGGGGGAGAGGGACAATTTCCTCACTTCTGAAGGCACCAGAGTAGCCTGCTGGCATCTGCAGGCCTGTTGGAGCAGGGGTGGGCAGCATCCTTGCCATGGACATTGGTGCCCCTGTGGTGGCCTGGTGTCAGAGCAGCTAGGAGCACACGCTGGGAGCTCTTGGGGGCTTGAGATGTAGACAGCATAGGTGAATGGGTAGGAGGAGATACAAACCTAGTGGCTGGCTTGTGTCTGTGGTGATGTGTGTCTATGGTGATTGCTTGGTTGGCGAGCACCTGAGAGACAGATCCAGGGGATGCCAGGAAATAAGAGGATGAGGTCTCATGGCATGCTGATGCTGTTGAGGATCACAAGGAGAAAGAACCAATGATGTGTGGTATGACTGGGGTCAGTGATTGGTTTCTACCCATAGATCAGAGAAAACTGAGAAGCCCAGGGTTACACATAGAATAAGCCCATTGAAGTTAGAGGCTTAGAAGACTTTTAGGTTAATGGTCCCACCCTTTACCTTATAGGAAGGAAGATGGATCCCAGAGAGAAAGGCTGTTTTCCCCAGGCAGCCAATGAACACAGAGACCTGAGCTCTCCTCTTGCTGTTCTTGGTGCCTACAGGAGTCTGGGGGAGTTCTATGCATTACCAGTAACTCCTTCAGAGCCCTGAGACTGATGGTGGACTGATGCCGGGAGACAAGCAGGGTACCAGGTGGGGTGATTCCATGGGCTGTGATTAGAAGCGTAGGAGAAAGCCAGCCTCCTCCAGTGCCTCCCCTGGTGGCTCACCCTGGCCTCATATTCCGTCAGGGTGATGTTTTGGTCTGGAGCTGTGGACTTAGCAAAGGTGATTTTCATGGAGCAATTCTCCCTGGCAAAGGGGACAACTCCTGAGGACTTGGGGTTCTCATGTAAATCTGGGGGAATGTGCACTGAAGGCTGCAGCACTGATGGAGATAGGTCAACTCCGAGTGCTCAGGACCTATGGGAGGCCCTGGGGGAGGCCAAGAAAGGTGAGCAGATGCCAAAATGGGGAAGGAGTGGAAATGGCCGACAATGGCAAAATGGGCTACTTTTGAGTTTTACCTGGAGCCCCCAGGCCATCTCCTATGCCTCCTTCAGGCAGGATCTCTGGCTTCAAATGGTCTGATGTGCATTAGTCATGTGCTCAAAAATCCCCTCTCCTTATTTGATCAATGTTCCAGTCTGAGCTTCTATTTAGATCCTTGAGTCTTGCTTTCTTGCGGTAGAGTCAAGGGAAGAGGTGAAAAGAGGGAGAACTAAGGGAAAAGAAAGGAGGAACAGAGAATGAGAGAGAAGAGAAGAGGTGAATACAGGATGGAGAGAGAGAAAATATGTGAGAAAAAATGAGAAACAAACCCACACCCTCAACGAGGGAGACATACAGAGAGACCGACAAAGAGAAAGAGCAGATGAGGGTAGTGAATTGCTTCCAGGGTGTAAAGAACCAAACACACCCACTTTTAAGACCTTTTGGGACCACTGTTTAATAGCATCCAGCTGCCTGGCCACAGGTAGGCCTCTCACCTTGCCTCTGGAACCCGGCCTGATTTATGGCCCCCTCTGGGCTCCTGGCCAGATGGCCACTCCCCACCCAGGCTGACCTTGAGTCGCCCTCCTTTCTGCATGTGGTCTAGCAGGTGGATTTGCATTACTAATGACCACAGACACCTGGGTTTCCCTGACGCACCCGCTGTAGTGATGGAGAACAGACCCAGGCTATACCCAGGAGGAAGGGCCCCGCAGAGGAAATAAGAGAGACAGACTTATTGGAGGCGTGGAATATCACCGAAAGTGTGGATCTTGTTAGAGTTCATCAACTGTTTACATTTCCCTGGCTGCCTGCCATCTTACCTGCCCAGAAACAGAATTAGAAACACAGACCTTAAATGAGATCAGATTTTCCAATGAAATATGATAAGGAAAAGAGTCTAGAGCCAAATCACAGGTAAATGGGCCCAGTCCACCAGAGGGACATTCGATAGGAGCCTGGTGTCAACACGGCCCTGGTCCAGTCTGACTTATGGTTATCCTGAAGCGCTGGGAGGCCCACAGTGAAGGGGAGAAGTGGGTTCGCAGAGCCCAGGAGAGGCATGTGTGGACTTGGATTTATTGACAGGGGTGGGGGAGCTGCCGGGCCCCTCCCGATCTCTAACTGATCTCTGGTGGAAATTCAGTTGCAGGTCATGGAAATGCAAGAGAGTGAAAGTTGAAGGCCCACAATCAAGCCAGCAGGGTAGAGGGAAAAGAGAAGAGTGTTAAAAATCCTAAATCCTATTGCCAGGCACGGTTGCACATGCTTGTGCTCCTCCTCGGGAGGCTGAGGCAGGAAGATTGTGAGTTTGAAGCTAGGCTGGGCTATAGAGCAAGCTGTAAACCAGTCTAGGCTACACAGCAAGATCCTGTCTCCAAATAAACCAACCAACCAACCAACCAACAACAACTAAACCCCAGACCAAGCCGGGAGTGGTGGTGCAGGTCTTTAATCCCAGTGACTTGGGAGACAGAGGCAAGAGGATCGTGGTTTTGAGGCTAGAGGCAACCTGTGTAACTTAGAGAGACCTT
This sequence comes from Pedetes capensis, assembly GCA_007922755.1. Classification (NCBI taxonomy): domain Eukaryota; kingdom Metazoa; phylum Chordata; class Mammalia; order Rodentia; family Pedetidae; genus Pedetes; species Pedetes capensis. Next base: position 1,706 of record VMDO01006177.1, on the reverse strand, counting down.
ATCTCAATATAAGAAAATTTAAAAAATGGGGTGGGGGTGCAGTCCAGTGTTAGAGCACTTGCAATAGCATGTGCGAGACCTTGGGTTCAATCCCCAAGTACCATAAAAAAACAAACCAAACACACACACACACACGCACCCCAACACAGAACAAATCCTAACTTCTTCAATATGCAACACAGTTCATGTGGCTCCCCTCTAAACTGCCCGAAAAAGAATAACCTCTTCATTCCCACAGAGTGTGCCTTGAATCCTCCTAATCCAGGCAAGGCTAATTTGATGGGACAAGGGTTCTGGTTGGTGCTTAAAGGGAAAAGTATTACCTGCTACAAGTCTTTACGACTCTCCTTTACAGCCTACTGAAGGAGCTTTCCTCGCCATCATTATTCTAGCCTGTGACCTTAGAAGAGGTAACCTCTGCTCCTTTCAGTCATTATTCCGCAAACAGTAGTCCATGGCCCGCCATGCTGGCATCATTTCAGACCTTGTTAGAAATGCAACATGTCCCAGTCATACTGGGTCTGAATACTGCCTTCTCAGGGCTCAGCATCGTGTCCTGATGCTGGAAGATGGCACATTCATTGGTTACCATAGCCAGATCTGCCTTGGCAAGCCACAGCCCAGGCTGTCGTGGCATGTATAACTTCCATCTCTGCCACTAGGGCCCTTCTGTTGCTGTGTGCCTTGTGCCCTGTCTGGGTGGCTGGGGAAAAACCCTGGCTCATGTCAACTGGCTGAGCTATTTTTGTCTACAGATGCTTCTTGACTCTTGATAATCCCATCATAAATTGAAAATATCATAAATGGAAAATGCATTTCCTACATCTCACCTACCAGGACCATAGTTTAGCCACCCAGTGCACTTCAGAGTATACTTTGTACACCACGGGAGGTTAGTTCCCCTCGTGATCACACGGCTCCTGGGAGCTATAGTTGGTTGCCTCCACCTGCATCACAGGTAAGTACCATACTGTACATGACTAGCCTGGGGGAAAGGCTCCCAATGCAAAATGTGAAGTACACTTTCTACTGAATGTGTATCACTTTCCCATAAAGCCAAAATATCCTAAGGTGAAACATAATTCAGGGGCTGTCTGTACTTGGTTTAATGTCTCTTCTGGGGTGGCTGCTTTCTTAGCCATCACTATCACAGTTTTCGATCACAAATGGTGCCCACTTGCCATGTGCCATCCACGTGCCTCTACTAGAGACTGTCTTGCCTCCAACCATTCAGTTTGTGTCATTTCAGGGTCCTGGCCAGCCAGCAGGGCCCTTCACCACCTCCCGTGAGCCTTTATACAGCACATCGGATCACTTCTCTTTCCACACGAAGCAGATGACTAGGGGTACCACACAGGGATCTGCACACTAGACAGACTTTCTCTCAGCACTGACTTTCAAGTCCATTCCCAGAAGTGGCTGGACATGGCTATAATGCTCCCACTATCCATCTGCATATGACTGTGTCAGTTCTTCTATGTAGGGTGGCTCACACAACATGGTGGCTGGCTTCATCTGGAACAAGTCATGAGAGAGAGAGAGAGAGAGAGAGAGAGAGAGGAAGAAGAAGAAGAAGAAGAAGAAGAAGAAGAAGAAGAAGAAGAAGAAGAAGAAGAAGAAAGAGAAGGAGAAGGAGAAGGAGAAGGAGAAGAGGAGGAGGAGGAGGAGGAGGAAGGGGAAGGGGAAGGGGAAGGGGAAGGGGAAGG